>JAWQFJ010001459.1:147793-155800 GCA_034096865.1 Theodoxus fluviatilis | reverse complement strand
GCTGCCATCATAATCCTGTTCGTTAGCAATGCTGCTGCATGGAGCACGTTGCATATATACGTGTACATCACTGCTGCATACAAGCACGTTGCATTACGTGTACATCACTGCTGCATACAAGCACGTTGCATTATATACGTGTACATCACTGCTGCATACAAGCACGTTGCATATACGTGTACATCACTGCTGCATACAAGCACGTTGCATTACGTGTACATCACTGCTGCATACAAGCACGTTGCATTATATACGTGTACATCACTGCTGCATACAAGCACGTTGCATTATATACGTGTACATCACTGCTGCATACAAGCACGTTGCATTATATACGTGTACATCACTGCTGCATACAAGCACGTTGCATTACGTGTACATCACTGCTGATTACAAGCACGTTGCATTACGTGTACATCACTGCTGCATACAAGCACGTTGCATTACGTGTACATCACTGCTGCATACAAGCACGTTGCATTACGTGTAAATCACTGCTGCATACAAGCACGTTGCATTACGTGTACATCACTGCTGCATACAAGCACGTTGCATTACGTGTACATCACTGCTGCATGGTAGCACGTTGCATTATATACGTGTACATCACTGCTGCATACAAGCACGTTGCATTACGTGTACATCACTGCTGCATGGTAGCACGTTGCATTATATACGTGTACATCACTGCTGCATACAGGCACGTTGCATTATATACGTGTACATCGCTGCTGCATGGTAGCACGTTGCATTATATACGTGTACATCACTGCTGCATACAAGCACGTTGCATTACGTGTACATCACTGCTGCATACAAGTACGTTGCATTACGTGTACATCACTGCTGCATACAAGCACGTTGCATTATATACGTGTACATCACTACTGCATACAAGCACGTTGCATTATATACGTGTACATCACTGCTGCATACAAGCACGTTGCATTACGTGTACATCACTGCTGCATACAAGCACGTTGCATTATATACGTGTACATCACTGCTGCATACAAGCACGTTGCATTATATACGTGTACATCACTGCTGCATACAAGCACGTTGCATTATATACGTGTACATCATTGCTGCATACAAGCACGTTGCATTATATACGTGTACATCACTGCTGCATACAAGCACGTTGCATCACGTGTACATCACTGCTGCATACAAGCACGTTGCATTACGTGTACATCACTGCTGCATACAAGTACGTTGCATTATATACGTGTACATCACTGCTGCATACAAGCACGTTGCATTACGTCTATATCACTGCTGCATACAAGCACGTTGCATTACGTGTACATCACTGCTGCATACAAGCACGTTGCATTATATGCGTGTACATCACTGCTGCATACAAGCACGTTGCATTACGTGTACATCACTGCTGCATACAAGCACGTTGCATTATATACGTGTACATCACTGCTGCATACAAGCACGTTGCATTACGTGTATTTCACTGCTGCATACAAGCACGTTGCATTACGTGTACATCACTGCTGCATACAAGCACGTTGCATTATATACGTGTACATCACTGCTGCATACAAGCACGTTGCATTATATACGTGTACATCACTGCTGCATACAAGCACGTTGCATTACGTGTACATCACTGCTGCATACAAGCACGTTGCATTATATACGTGTACATCACTGCTGCATACAAGCACGTTGCATTATATACGTGTACATCACTGCTGCATGGTAGCACGTTGCATTATATACGTGTACATCACCGCTGCATACAAGCACGTTGCATTATATACGTGTACATCACTGTTGCATACAAACACGTTGCATTATATACGTGTACATCACTGCTGCATGGTAGCACGTTGCATTATATACGTGTACATCACTGCTGCATACAAGCACGTTGCATTACGTGTACATCACTGCTGCATACAAGCACGTTGCATTATATACGTGTACATCACTGCTGCATACAAGCACGTTGCATTACGTGTACATCACTGCTGCATACAAGCACGTTGCATTATATACGTGTACATCACTGCTGCATACAAGCACGTTGCATTACGTGTACATCACTGCTGCATACAAGCACGTTGCATTATATACGTGTACATCACTGCTGCATACAAGCACGTTGCATTACGTGTACATCACTGCTGCATACAAGCACGTTGCATTATATACGTGTACATCACTGCTGCATACAAGCACGTTGCATTATATACGTGTACATCACTGCTGCATACAAGCACGTTGCATTACGTGTACATCACTGCTGCATACAAGCACGTTGCATTATATACGTGTACATCACTGCTGCATACAAGCACGTTGCATTATATGCGTGTACATCACTGCTGCATACAAGCACGTTGCATTACGTGTACATCACTGCTGCATACAAGCGCGTTGCATTATATACGTGTACATCACTGCTGCATACAAGCACGTTGCATTATATACGTGTACATCACTGGTGCATAGAAGCACGTTGCATTATATACGTGTACATCACTGCTGCATACAAGCACGTTGCATTACGTGTACATCACTGCTGCATACAAGCACGTTGCATTATATACGTGTACATCCCTGCTGCATGCAAGCACGTTGCATTATATACGTGTACATCACTGCTGCATACAAGCACGTTGCATTAAGTGTATATCACTGCTGCATACAAGCACGTTGCATTACGTGTACATCACTGCTGCATACAAGCACGTTGCATTACGTGTACATCACTGCTGCATACAAGCACGTTGCATTATATACGTGTACATCACTGCTGCATACAAGCACGTTGCATTATATACGTGTACATCACTGCTGCATGGTAGCACGTTGCATTATATACGTGTACATCACTGCTGCATACAAGCACGTTGCATTATATACGTGTACATCACTGCTGCATACAAGCACGTTGCATTATATACGTGTACATCACTGCTGCATACAAGCACGTTGCATTATATACGTGTACATCACTGTTGCATACAAACACGTTGCATTATATACGTGTACATCACTGCTGCATGGTAGCACGTTGCATTATATACGTGTACATCACTGCTGCATACAAGCACGTTGCATTTCGTGTACATCACTGCTGCATGGTAGCACGTTGCATTATATACGTGTACATCACCGCTGCATACAAGCACGTTGCATTATATACGTGTACATCACTGTTGCATACAAACACGTTGCATTATATACGTGTACATCACTGCTGCATGGTAGCACGTTGCATTATATACGTGTACATCACTGCTGCATACAAGCACGTTGCATTATATACGTGTACATCACTGCTGCATACAAGCACGTTGCATTACGTGTACATTACTGCTGCATACAAGCACGTTGCATTATATACGTGTACATCACTGCTGCATAGAAGCACGTTGCATTACGTGTACATCACTTCTGCATACAAGCACGTTGCATTATATACGTGTACATCACTGCTGCATACAAGCACGTTGCATTACGTGTATATCACTGCTGCATACAAGCACGTTGCATTACGTGTACATCACTGCTGCATGGTAGCACGTTGCATTATATACGTGTACATCACTGCTGCATACAAGCATGTTGCATTATATACGTGTACATCACTGCTGCATACAAGCACGTTGCATTACGTGTACATCACTGCTGCATGGTAGCACGTTGCATTATATACGTGTACATCACTGCTGCATACAAGCACGTTGCATTATATACGTGTACATCACTGCTGCATGGTAGCACGTTGCATTATATACGTGTACATCACTGCTGCATACAAGCACGTTGCATTACGTGTACATCACTGCTGCATGGTAGCACGTTGCATTATATACGTGTACATCACTGCTGCATACAAGCACGTTGCATTATATACGTGTACATCACTGCTGCATGGTAGCACGTTGCAATACGTGTACATCACTGCTGCATACAAGCACGTTGCAATACGTGTACATCACTGCTGCATGGTAGCACGTTGCATTATATACGTGTACATCACTGCTGCATACAAGCACGTTGCATTACGTGTACATCACTGCTGCATGGTAGCACGTTGCATTATATACGTGTACATCACTGCTGCATACAAACACGTTGCATTATATACGTGTACATCACTGCTGCATGGTAGCACGTTGCAATACGTGTACATCACTGCTGCATACAAGCACGTTGCAATACGTGTACATCACTGCTGCATGCAAGCACGTTGCATCACGTGTACATCACTGCTGCATACAAGCACGTTGCATTACGTGTACATCACTGCTGCATACAAGCACGTTGCATTATATACGTGTACATCACTGCTGCATACAAGCACGTTGCAATACGTGTACATCACTGCTGCATGGTAGCACGTTGCAATACGTATACATCACTGCTGCATACAAGCACGTTGCATTATATACGTGTACATCACTGCTGCATACAAGCACGTTGCATTATATACGTGTACATCACTGCTGCATACAAGCACGTTGCATTATATACGTGTACATCACTGCTGCATACAAGCACGTTGCATTATATACGTGTACATCACTGCTGCATGGTAGCACGTTGCAATACGTGTACATCACTGCTGCATACAAGCACGTTGCAATACGTGTACATCACTGCTGCATGGTAGCACGTTGCATTATATACGTGTACATCACTGCTGCATGGTAGCACGTTGCAATACGTGTACAACACTGCTGCATACAAGCACGTTGCAATACGTGTACATCACTGCTGCATACAAGCACGTTGCATTATATACGTGTACATCACTGCTGCATACAAGCACGTTGCATTATATACGTGTACATCACTGCTGCATACAAGCACGTTGCATTACGTGTACATCACTGCTGCATACAAGCACGTTGCATTATATACGTGTACATCACTGCTGCATACAAGCACGTTGCATTACGTGTACATCACTGCTGCATACAAGCACGTTGCATTATATACGTGTACATCACTGCTGCATACAAGCACGTTGCATTATATACGTGTACATCACTGCTGCATACAAGCACGTTGCATTTCGTGTACATCACTGCTGCATACAAGCACGTTGCATTATATACGTGTACATCACTGCTGCATACAAGCACGTTGCATTATATGCGTGTACATCACTGCTGCATACAAGCACGTTGCATTACGTGTACATCACTGCTGCATACAAGCGCGTTGCATTATATACGTGTACATCACTGCTGCATACAAGCACGTTGCATTATATACGTGTACATCACTGGTGCATAGAAGCACGTTGCATTATATACGTGTACATCACTGCTGCATACAAGCACGTTGCATTACGTGTACATCACTGCTGCATACAAGCACGTTGCATTATATACGTGTACATCCCTGCTGAATGCAAGCACGTTGCATTATATACGTGTACATCACTGCTGCATACAAGCACGTTGCATTAAGTGTATATCACTGCTGCATACAAGCACGTTGCATTACGTGTACATCACTGCTGCATACAAGCACGTTGCATTACGTGTACATCACTGCTGCATACAAGCACGTTGCATTATATACGTGTACATCACTGCTGCATACAAGCACGTTGCATTATATACGTGTACATCACTGCTGCATGGTACCACGTTGCATTATATACGTGTACATCACTGCTGCATACAAGCACGTTGCATTATATACGTGTACATCACTGCTGCATACAAGCACGTTGCATTATATACGTGTACATCACCGCTGCATACAAGCACGTTGCATTATATACGTGTACATCACTGTTGCATACAAACACGTTGCATTATATACGTGTACATCACTGCTGCATGGTAGCACGTTGCATTATATACGTGTACATCACTGCTGCATACAAGCACGTTGCATTTCGTGTACATCACTGCTGCATGGTAGCACGTTGCATTATATACGTGTACATCACCGCTGCATACAAGCACGTTGCATTATATACGTGTACATCACTGTTGCATACAAACACGTTGCATTATATACGTGTACATCACTGCTGCATGGTAGCACGTTGCATTATATACGTGTACATCACTGCTGCATACAAGCACGTTGCATTATATACGTGTACATCACTGCTGCATACAAGCACGTTGCATTACGTGTACATTACTGCTGCATACAAGCACGTTGCATTATATACGTGTACATCATTGCTGCATAGAAGCACGTTGCATTACGTGTACATCACTTCTGCATACAAGCACGTTGCATTACATACGTGTACATCACTGCTGCATACAAGCACGTTGCATTACGTGTATATCACTGCTGCATACAAGCACGTTGCATTACGTGTACATCACTGCTGCATGGTAGCACGTTGCATTATATACGTGTACATCACTGCTGCATACAAGCACGTTGCATTATATACGTGTACATCACTGCTGCATACAAGCACGTTGCATTACGTGTACATCACTGCTGCATGGTAGCACGTTGCATTATATACGTGTACATCACTGCTGCATACAAGCACGTTGCATTATATACGTGTACATCACTGCTGCATGGTAGCACGTTGCATTATATACGTGTACATCACTGCTGCATACAAGCACGTTGCATTACGTGTACATCACTGCTGCATGGTAGCACGTTGCATTATATACGTGTACATCACTGCTGCATACAAGCACGTTGCATTATATACGTGTACATCACTGCTGCATGACAGCACGTTGAATATACGTGTACATCACTGCTGCATACAAGCACGTTGCAATACGTGTACATCACTGCTGCATGGTAGCACGTTGCATTATATACGTGTACATCACTGCTGCATACAAGCACGTTGCATTATATACGTGTACATCACTGCTGCATACAAGCACGTTGCATATACGTGTACATCACTGCTGCATACAAGCACGTTGCATTATATACGTGTACATCACTGCTGCATACAAGCACGTTGCATTATATACGTGTACATCACTGCTGCATGGTAAGCACGTTGCATTATATACGTGTACATCACTGCTGCATACAAGCACGTTGCATTATACGTGTACATCACTGCTGCATACAAGCACGTTGCATTATATACGTGTACATCACTGCTGCATACAAGCACGTTGCATTATATACGTGTACATCACTGCTGCATACAAGCACGTTGCATTATATACGTGTACATCACTGCTGCATGGTAGCACGTTGCATTATATACGTGTACATCACTGCTGCATACAAGCACGTTGCATTATATACGTGTACATCACTGCTGCATACAAGCACGTTGCATTATATACGTGTACATCACTGCTGCATACAAGCACGTTGCAATACGTGTACATCACTGCTGCATACAAGCACGTTGTATTACGTGTACATCACTTCTGCATACAAGCACGTTGCAATACGTGTACATCACTGCTGCATACAAGCACGTTGCAATACGTGTACATCACTGCTGCATACAAGCACGTTGCATTACGTGTACATCACTGCTGCATACAAGCACGTTGCATTACGTGTACATCACTGCTGCATACAAGCACGTTGCATTATATACGTGTACATCACTGCTGCATACAAGCACGTTGCAATACGTGTACATCACTGCTGCATACAAGCACGTTGCATTACGTGTACATCACTGCTGCATACAAGCACGTTGCATTATATGCGTGTACATCACTGCTGCATACAAGCACGTTGCAATACGTGTACATCACTGCTGCATACAAGCACGTTGCATAACGTGTACATCACTGCTGCATACAAACACGTTGCATTATATACGTGTACATCACTGCTGCATGGTAGCACGTTGCAATACGTGTACATCACTGCTGCATACAAGCACGTTGCATTACGTGTACATCACTGCTGCATACAAGCACGTTGCATTATATGCGTGTACATCACTGCTGCATACAAGCACGTTGCAATACGTGTACATCACTGCTGCATACAAGCACGTTGCATAACGTGTACATCACTGCTGCATACAAACACGTTGCATTA
>JAWQFJ010001459.1:135293-137793 GCA_034096865.1 Theodoxus fluviatilis | reverse complement strand
GAAGAAAGAGATGGGAAGGCAGGGACATTTTCCTGCTGACGGCAGTCTGGGTTTGCCGACCTTCGAGCGGTCCTCGCTGGGGCTGGTCAAACTCTTGCAAATGTCAGGAGTGAAGGGCTGGGCCTGCTTCCGGGAGCGACTCTGGTCAGGCTGGAAAGAGCAAACCAAACACGGCCACTTAGGCGGCCCTTGTGCAAGCAGGTCTCCTCCATAATGGACGGGCACGGCATGAGCGGGGACGCGACTATCTGGAAACGTGATCCAGTGAGCAGTTGATTGTCCTCGGGTCGAGGGTCACTGCTGGGTCACGCTTGTAGACTTGAAGTTAACGATGACAAACGATGTCAAAAGGAGCGTTTGTCCTGAGTCTAAATGTCACGTCCACACGATTCGTCCGTGTAACCCCTCATGATGGCCGTCAATGTCCCTCGACACTTGGCTTTTCCGATCAGTGGGCGTAACGGTTCCAGAGAGTTCTGAGACGCTCCCTGGCTTGCGTAGGGCAAGGTCAGCCTGATTCGATCTTCAAGTGTGTCTGGCTTTGCTGTTGTAATTGCTCCAGTTTCACAGGTGATGCTGACAAGCACCAAAGTGCGTTCATCAGTGTCCATCCAAAGTTGCACTTTGGAATGAATGAGATCTTTGTCTATGTCTCTTTTTTAGACACAGTTTTATTGCGAGGAAATCGCAGGGGTCCTGACTCTTGCATCACCAGCCCGGACCACAGGCACTATACAGGATCAAGGCCTCGAAGCCGCCTGCTCGGGTGGAATGCGCTGTGGATGATTGTACCCCGAACGCGTGCCTGAGCTCGGGGAAGCGTCAGGGGATCAGGCCTCGTCCCGCGACCTCTCCCCTATCCCATTCACCTGAGCAACCCAACTCTCCCCAATCTACCCTTACTGCACCCTTAACCCCTATCCCATTCACCTGAGCTACCCAACTCTCCCCAATCCACCCTTACTGCACTTTTAACCCCTATCCCATTTACCTGAGCTACCCAACTCTCCCCAATCCACCCTTACTGCACCCTTAACCCCGTTCGCTTCGATGCAGAGCCAAGCCAAGCGGAAAATTTAAATATGCGTTTGCTAGCATATCATAGTCCTGGGAAACACACACCGAGCATCACACAGACTACGCAACACACAAGAACAGCAACTGTTGTTCCCTAACTCCTTTGCAGACCGTACGTATGTCCCAGTGGTGTTGGGACCTTTTCCACCAGCGAAAAAATAGACGGCCCCAAGCAAGCCTCTGTGCCAGCGAGACGCATCGATGGAGATCGAGTCACGACTCACACTGCAAGAAGTCCACGATTCTCTCTGTTTCCTTTTCCCCCCATGTCCACAGAGAAGCAGCTTCAGCGGTGTCCTGCAGTTTGCGTTCTGCCCGCCCTTATTGGGCAAATCGAAGTCCAAGGCTAGGAAGTAGTCGCACGGCTGACAAGTCCACACAGGCCCCCCCGAACAACGTACTTCCACCGGAAGGACTCAGCGCCATCATCCCCTTTCCCTCCATCAGCCGGACAGGTTGGTCGTGGTCAGAGACATGTGACACTGGCCAATTACTTTCCCGCACGTCTTAACAACGCGTGGTTTGTGACCGTGCAAGAGAAGCTAGGCTGAAGAACGAAAAACACTTTCCAAGAAAACGCTGAGTAAAATCACCAATGCACTGTCACGTGTACATTTTCCTGTGTTACATCACTGTACAACATGAAAGATTTTCTTTATAAAAATGATTTCTTTCTCCTGATGTATGCATGGATGAATGAATAATAGTGGTTCATCTCGTTTCGTCATTGTTCGTACTTCAGATTTATTTTCTCATGCGCGTTCCCATTTATGCGTGACGGTAAGGAGGCAGCTATATCAAAGCAGTACCTTCCATCCAGTGATGAAGATCTTCTCAAGAGGAAGCTATCATATCTAAAACATGATTTCCCTGTTTTGCAAGCTGGAGAGAAAATGAAGATACGAGCGTAAAATGGAGATTTTACCACAGGACCCTGCAGATGAATTCCTGATATGTCTGCAGCGTCCTATTAGCTCGTTCCCTTTTCCCACAACGGATTTTTTTCCATCCACCTTTTTTCACCCTGCCTTTTGTATTTCGCACGAACTTCTATGTTGAGGCTTGTTATTCAAAGCAAACGTTTTAGAGAAATAAATCTCATATGAAACTTCGATAGAGAGCTATCCTTACATGCTTTTTATTTGCTATTTCATATTTTTGTAACAAAATACACTTGGGAATGAGTGACGTTTTACGGCTTATTTGCCTTGTAGGTGATGTAAGGCCATTGACCACGACAATCGCAAGAGCTGCTTGGAGTCAGATGAAGTCTGGATTTTCCTTGTAATTCGCCTCTTACGAATGGAACAGAGAGACGCAGTGGTCTCTGTTCTCATCCCCACCCCACACGCGCTTTTGTAACAAGAAGAGCAGAGAAATATTTTCCCAATTAACCCAACGCTAAAAATTCGAAGCAGACGTA
>JAWQFJ010001459.1:122793-130293 GCA_034096865.1 Theodoxus fluviatilis | reverse complement strand
CGAAGATACTTACACTTACAGTGTCCTCGTGAAGACAGAACATGCAGGCAACGAAGATGCACGGTGTCCTCGTGAAGACACAGCATGCAGGCAACGAAGATGCACGGTGTCCTCGTGAAGACACGGCATGCAGGCAACGAAGATACTTACAGTGTCCTCGTGAAGACACAGCATGCAGGCAACGAAGATACTTACAGTGTCCTCGTGAAGACACAGCATGCAGGCAACGAAGATGCACGGTGTCCTCGTGAAGACACGGCATGCAGGCAACGAAGATACTTACAGTGTCCTCGTGAAGACACGGCATGCAGGCAACGAAGATACTTACAGTGTCCTCGTGAAGACACGGCATGCAGGCAACGAAGATACTTACAGTGTCCTCGTGAAGACACAGCATGCAGGCAACGAAGATGCACAATGTTCTCACTTCAACCAAACAGAAGTTAGGGAACATAAGGCTCCGTTCACAGGAGCCCAAAGGAGAAGATATAAAAGTCACCAAATGGTTTTAACTAAAGAGCTGTTCAGTCCTGTATTCGAGCAATGCGATGCAGTGTATATGTCCCCATGTCGAAGGACTCGACGCTGTGTAGTAATGTAGAAACTCTTTCGTTTTAAACTTGTTAATGCAACTCTTCAAATAAACTATTCCCAACGATTCTTTTTGAATATTTGAAACAAGCTTCCAGAGACGGGCCACACTAGTGGACTCGTCCAAGGAGAGGGGTGTGGAAAGGCGGCCAAACTGCCGGGCCATACAAGCTAGCAAGCAACAGCATCTGACTGGCAAGCGATCTTGGTTGGTTAATTCTCTGTGAATTTGCAGTGATTCATACATAGAATGACAAAATTATCTGAATATTAAAATTGATAAAAACTCGTTAAAACCCAGCCAATTAAATGTTGTGTACCGCTAGTTTGAGTTTCCCGCCTGCTTGGCTGTCATTTTCACATCCCTCTCCTCGGACGAGTCCATTATAGTGCGGCCCGTTTATGGAAGCTTTTCCAAATATTTAAATCTGTCATATACTTGCGCAGTCCCTGTGAAAGCGAGACAGAGTGTGTCTGAATAGTCTGACGTAACTGGCACTATTGAAAGCGGCAATATGTTAAGATGTTTCTTTTCTCCTGAAACGAAGAGAGAATGCGAATATCCCCTTCCACCTCACGCCTAACGCATATTTTATCTGAGAGATGCTTGTGCATTTTTCATGACATTTAACACGGCAACTGTCAAGCATCGAATGTCTTTCATCTCGTTCCTCACGAACCTTCACGAGTGAGGAATCGGGGGCGGTGTTTCCGCGGGCAAACAGACTCGAATTAATGGTCGATCTGGCCGTCTTTGTTTCTCTGCCTCCTCCCTTGGAGCAGGACTCGTGGCTGCGAAGGTCGTAGGGACAGCAGAGACGCCGACTCCGATACTCACAATGGAAATCAATCCAAACTACCCTTCCTGGCCGCTCGCCGACCGAGGTCTCTTGATTACTAGGATTTTTGTTCCTCCATGCCACACCCTGTTTATTGGCGCCATGAAGGGATAAGGTTACTAATCAGTTCGAGCTTCGGTGATTATGCTAATTGATGATTGATCGTCAGCTTTGAGCTGCAGCCTGTCTCGGTGGTGGTGGATCTATGTTTGGCAAAAATATCGTCTGTGTCGGTTTTCTCTCTACACCCATGTTTCCACCTCGTTCCTCCGCCACGTAATTCGCCCGGGCTAAGCCCACATTCCCCCCCCACCCCCACCGCCACCCCCCTCACACCCCCCCATTCAAAAGTCCAAACAAACTAAACGGCCGAGCGTTTTGAGGGGGGTGTAATCAAAGAGGACGGAGGGAGAAACAGCGCTGTGTTAATTGCCATTGTGAAGCCACGGGGATTGAGCCCTGTTCTTGGTCCGATCATTTTGTCCTTTTTTCTGAAGGGCCCACGGGGGTGTCGTTGCATTGAGGCGAGTAAATCAATTCGAATTTATCAACAAAGCCCATCTTTGCCCGTTGCCCTGGCAACGGCAGCCATCAATCACTCCCCCTGGTGGGGGACGGGATTATGGAGCCAGAGTTGTCAGCCCTGGTTCTCTGACCCAGCTTCCCCTCAGGGCGGCGTCGCCCGATGTCTGCAGGATGCGCTGAGTTCAGGTCTGTCCCCAGACTGCCACGGGCAGTGGCACGCTGGAATACAGGCACCGCACCACCTCGTCCTGATTGAGCGTTCCTCGTTCTCAGAGTAAGCAAAGCCCCCAGCGAGGACAGACACGGCAGATCTGTAGAGGCGAGCAAAGATGTCCGCTTCCCTGGAGGAGCAGAAACTCCATCGCGAGAGAGGCTTCCATTCTCATCACCGACAAAAAGCCGCCGCGGCGAATATATGAAGGGGCTAAATGATTGAAGAGCCTTTGTAGCGTGAGGCGAGCAGTTCGCTGGACGGTAAAATCTGATGCGAGACAATCGAACCAGCGGTGAAAGCAGCCGCGTGCCGTTCGTGCGCAGCGCATCCGGGTTGTCGAACCGGACGAGGAGGGCAGAGGGTCAGCCATGAGCGACAGACGGCCTTTCCCGCTCATCCGCAGCCATAGCGCCTCCCTGCACTTTAAGTCAATCAGCCAGAGACAGCGAGGAAAATTAGAGAAATAAACCAAGGAAAGAAAGATCTGATCTCGCGGGCTTCAATAATGGCCGCTCTTTACTGCTTTTGTTTCCGCTTCCCTTGATGATCGGGCGCCGAACGCGAGATGTGATGACATAACGTAGTTCTTGGCTTGCCCGTCACGTTCAGCCTTTGGAACGATGCCAAACCGCCCAGGCGCGGCCAGACTATCGATGACGTAGTGGGATGCTCGTGACGCGACAAGATGGCGGCTGAAGGGAGTCGCTCTGGGGACGCACTAATTGGGTCAGTATCGATTTACCAGGATTGATTAGTCCCTTTGTGGCTGGCAGGGAAGTTCACGCTCAGTGGAAACACAGGGGGATGGATGGCAGGAAGGGGAAAGAAGACACGCAGGGACGGATCAGATGGAAACACAGGGGATGGATGGCAGGAAGGGGAAAGAAGACACACAGGGACGGATCAGATGGCGTCTAATGGCGAGGGGTGAGATTTCTCCCTACAGGGCCTTCTGGGCAAATGGGTGCGAGCTACAACGGAGAGAGAGAGAGGGGGAGACAGAGAGAGAGAGCGAGAGAGAGAGAGAGAGAGAGAGAGAGAGAGAGAGAGAGAGAGAGAGAGAGAGAGAGAGAGAGAGAGAGAGAGAGAGAGAACAATAGTGAATGTTCAACACTCGCACATGTGTATATAAGAACCCGTATGCGCTTACGGACTCGCAACTCTCTCATCCCCTCCCAATTTCTTTCTCCCCACCTCCACTCTCCACCTCCACCCCCAATCTCCACCCCCCACCTCCATTTCTCATCCATGCCTCATACTCACAGGGTAAGATGGAAGAATGCACGCACACATACGTACACGCTCACATGCATCAACATACACATCCGCACACTCAGGCACGCACACACATTCACACACACACACACACACACACACACACACACACACACACACACACACACACACACACACACACACACACACACACACACACACACACACACACACACACACACACACACATATAATATTATATATTATATATATTATAATATATATATATATATATATATATATATATGCAAAGCAGACAGTCCTTCCAACAATTCCTTCGTTCATGAATATATTCGTGCGTTCCTCCTTGTTCGTTTTCCTGGCTTCTTCCCGTGTCCCAACCTTCAGGTCTCCATTTCGCTCCTTGGCAGTGCTTACTCCTTGGCAACAGGCACGATGTGTGTCCTCACAGGTCTCCATTTCAATCCTTGGCAGTCCTTACTCCTTGGCAACAAGCACGATGTCTGTCCTCACAGGTCTCCATTTCGCTCCTTGGCAGTCCTTACTCCTTGGCAACAAGCACGATGTCTGTCCTCACAGGTCTCCATTTCACTCCTTGGCAGTCCTTACTCTTTGGCAACAGGCAAGACGTCTGTCCTCACAGGTCCTCATTTCACTCCTTGGCAGTCCGTACTCCTTGGCAACAGGCAAGATGTCTGTCCTCACAGGTCCCCCTTTCACTCCTTGGCAGTCCTTACTCCTTGGCAACAGGCAAGACGTCTGTCCTCACAGGTCCTCATTTCACTCCTTGGCAGTCCTTACTCCTTGGCAACAGGCAAGACGTCTGTCCTCACAGGTCCTCATTTCACTCCTTGGTAGTCCTTACTCCTTGGCAAGATGTCTGTACTCTCAGGTCCCCATTTCACTCCTTGGCAGTCCTTAGTCCTTGGCAACAGGCAAGTTGTCTGTCCTCACAGGTCTCCATTTCACTCCTTGGCAGTCCTTACTCCTGGCAACAGGCAAGACGTCTGTCCTCAGAGGTCCCCATTTCACTCCATGGCAGTCCTTAGTCCTTGGCAACAGGCACGATGTCTGGCCTCACAGGTCCCCTTACTCCTGGCAACAGGCAAGTTGTCTGTCCTCACAGGTCTCCATTTCACTCCTTGGCAGTCCTTACTCCTGGCAACAGGCAAGACGTCTGTCCTCACAGGTCCCCATTTCACTCCATGGCAGTCCTTAGTCCTTGGCAACAGGCACGATGTCTGTCCTCACAGGTCTCCATTTCACTCCATGGCAGTCCTTACTCCTTGGCAACAGGCAAGTTGTCTGTCCTCACAGGTCTCCATTTCACTCCTTGGCAGTCCTTACTCCTGGCAACAGGCAAGTTGTCTGTCCTCACAGATCCCCATTTCACTCCTTGGCAGTCCTTACTCCTTGGCAACAGGCAAACTGTCTGTCCTCACAGGTCCCCATTTCGCTCCTTGGCAGTCCTTAGTCCTGGCAACAGGCAAGATGTCTGTCCTCACAGGTCCCCTTACTCCTTGGCAACAGGCAAGATGTCTGTCCTCACAGGTCTCCATTTCACTCCTTGGCAGTCCTTACTCCTTGGCAACAGGCAAGATGTCTGTCCTCACAGGTCTCCATTTCACTCCTTGGCACTCCTTACTCCTTGGCAACAGGCAAGACGTCTGTCCTCACAGGTCCTCATTTCACTCCTTGGCAGTCCTTACTCCTGGCAACAGGCACGATGTCTGTGCTCACAGGTCTCCATTTCACTCCATGGCAGTCCTTACTCCTTGGCAACAGGCACGATGTCTGTCCTCACAGGTCTCCATTTCACTCCTTGGCAGTCCTTACTCCTTGGCAACAGGCAAGACGTCTGTCCTCACAGATCCGAATTTCACTCCTTGGCAGTCCTTAGTCCTTGGCAACAGGCACGATGTCTGTCCTCACAGGTCTCCATTTCACTCCTTGGCAGTCCTTAGTCCTGGCAACAGGCAAGATGTCTGTCCTCACAGGTCTCCATTTCAATCCTTGGCAGTCCTTACTCCTGGCAACAGGCAAGACGTCTGTCCTCGCAGGTCTCCATTTCAATCCTTGGCAGTCCTTACTCCTGGCAACAGGCAAGACGTCTGTCCTCACAGGTCCCCATTTCACTTCATGTCAGTCCTTACTCCTTGGCAACAGGCACGATGTCTGTCCTCACAGGTCCCCATTTCACTCCATGGCAGTCCTTACTCCTGGCAACAGGCAAGATGTCTGTCCTCACAGGTCCCCATTTCACTCCATGGCAGTCCTTACTCCTTGGCAACAGGCACGATGTCTGTCCTCACAGGTCTCCATTTCACTCCTTGGCAGTCCTTAGTCCTTGGCAACAGGCAAGATGTCTGTCCTCACAGGTCCCCATTTCACTCCATGGCAGTCCTTAGTCCTTGCAGCAGGCGCGGTATGTCGCATTTCTCTTTCCTTGATCTCTCGGCTCTTCTTGCCCTTCCTTTCACTCCCATTAACCTTAATTCTTGGATGCGCTGCACGCGCGCGTGTGTGCGTGTGCGTGTAGTAAGAGAGAGAGAGAGAAAGAGAGAGAGAGAGATAGAGATAGTGAGAGAGAGACAGAGAGAGAGGGGTGTCTCTCAAGCACTCACAGAAAGACAACCAGCCAGCCACACAGACACACACAATCTCACACACACACACACACACACACACACACACACACACACACACACACACACACACACACAAACACACACACATAAACACACACATATAAACACACACACATACACACACACACAAACACATACTCACACACACACACACACACACACACACAAACACACACATACACATAAACACACACACACACACACACATAAACACACACACACACACACGCGTAGAGAACAACACACCGACAGAGAAGTGCCCACTCAAGAAGGAGCGCAGAGCGAGAGGAGAAAGACCAAGGGCAGAGTTTCCAGCGCCTCGGGTGTCAGGCGTGAAGACTGGGAAGCCTGTGAGCCTGAAAGAGCAGGAAGGGCAGGAGACGCAGGGAAGGAGTAGGCCGAGGCCCAAGTGTGTCCTGGCTGGTGTTTGCTCGGGGGACAGGGGAGAAGACGAAGCACGGAGGAGTCGGACAGGAAGATCTATGGCGCCCTGTGTTTGCCGCAGAGGAAGACAGAGAATGGCTTATTGTCCACGAGTCCGTGCCAGGGCCCTCACTTGTCTCGCTCTGCACCCTTCCTGTGTGTTCTCCCTCGAGCCCCAGGACGTCCCTCCCTGGTCAGCGTCTGGTGAAAGGATTCAGGCTCAAGTGACTTCCACAGCTGTGGGGCCGCTCCACGGTGCAGGGACGAGGGCACAGACACGGGCAGGTCTTCGCTGGGGAGGCGTTGTCCAATCCCTCTGTGAAAACCTGACATGCATTCTTTCGAGGTGCGAAGGCAGCCCATAATGGCTGAACAGTTCAAGGGGCGTTATTAGGCTGGGAAAGAGAATGGGACGAGGGGAGGCAAAGGCCGACAGTGGAAGGCCAGAGGGAAATGTGAGAAAAATTAATTAGGGGGAGAATAGAATAATCGCTACGGAGCAGATGTGGCCAGAGAGGCGTGTCACGTGAAGGCAACATCTTGCTTCCTTTTCATGTCTTCATACGTATATCACGTCCCGCCTGCACGCGACGTGTGCACGAGTGTGTGTGTGCACCTAGATGTACATGCACATGTGTCAGCCAGACATGCGAATAATTGATAGCGTGTCTTGTCAAAGAGGGTTCGACATTGTTACGGGCCTGAAATAAGCTGCATGCGATATTCTAGTCATTATCATGTTTTGAGGCGCCAACAACTCAGACGGTGCACGCCACACGATCATACAGACGAGAGAAAAATTTCACACATAAACGACATTTTTTTTTCTTTTTCGTCTTTCTGCACACAGCGGTTCCTGCTGAGAAAGAAGTATCTTGTGGTGAGTGACCAGATTGAATATAAAAACGTGAGTAACCTAAGTCATGGAAAACACAGTCCAAACAGCATGCATGCCGCCATGGCTGAGCTACTGCAGCTTCTTCTCCTTGGTTGTCTCGCGGGTGTCGAGGAAGACCACTCGCTG
>JAWQFJ010001459.1:90293-117793 GCA_034096865.1 Theodoxus fluviatilis | reverse complement strand
GTGGTGCTTTTTTTTAAGAGACGTGGCACATACATCATATCGCACCTAATCGCTAGCGTCAGCTTTCCTCACGATCATCTCGCCCGCACGACGTCTCACGATTTCATTGACCTGGGTAAAAATAACCATCGTGAGCAGATCTAAAGCATCGTGTGGACAGCTTGATCATGCGTCCTGACTGCATGGTCTTCTGTGGCATCGTGATGAAGACGACGACGACGACAACGCCATTTATGATGATGATGATGATGATGATGATGATGATGATGATGATGATGATGATGATGATGATGATGGTGATGATGATGATGATGATGATGATAATGATGATGCTGATGATGATGATGATGAGGAGGAGGAGGAGGAGGAGGAGGAGGACGACGACTTCAAGTACGACCACAAGATCTATTCTCCTTCCAATCGATTCTGTAGTAGTATTGCAGGCCAAGTCTGGAGCGGCAGAGTCAAAGACACGCAGGACAAAGGAACTCTGTTGTTTGCACAGGATCTCATGCAGCTCTATGACTGCGTTCACTGGCTGCTGTCTGCTTCTGCAGTCGCTCCTGCTCTGACGATGCTGAAAATGCACAGTAGCGTTGTCACACATCACTCCGGGACGGTGGAAATCCTGGATCCTCCACCTCCATCCCACAAAGCAACCAGAGATGGTCTGAAGTACAGACAACTCATATCATCTACCGCCAGAGGAGTTCGGTACGGCACTCTGGCCATAGGACCTCGGTACGGCACTCTGGCCATAGGACCTCGGTACGGCACCCTGGCCATAGGACCTCGGTACGGCACCCTGGCCATAGGACCTCGGCATGCCACCCTGGCCATAGGACCTCGGTACGGCACCCTGGCCATAGGACCTCGGTACGGCACCCTGGCCATAGGACCTCGGTACGGCACCCTGGCCATAGGACCTCGGTACGGCACCCTGGCCATAGGACCTCGGTACGGCACTCTGGCCATAGGACCTCGGTACGGCACCCTGGCCATAGGACCTCGGTATGGCACCCTGGCCATAGGACCTCGGTACGGCACCCTGGCCATAGGACCTCGGTACGGCACCCTGGCCATAGGACCTCGGTACGGCACCCTGGCCATAGGACCTCGGTACGGCACCCTGG
The DNA here is from genome assembly GCA_034096865.1 of Theodoxus fluviatilis. Taxonomy (NCBI): domain Eukaryota; kingdom Metazoa; phylum Mollusca; class Gastropoda; order Cycloneritida; family Neritidae; genus Theodoxus; species Theodoxus fluviatilis. The sequence continues at coordinate 116,660 of JAWQFJ010001459.1, read as the reverse complement.
CCATATGACCTCGGTACGGCACCCTGGCCATAGGACCTCGGTACGGCACCCTGGCCATAGGACCTCGGTACGGCACCCTGGCCATAGGACCTCGGTACGGCACCCTGGCCATAGGACTTTGGTACGGCACCCTGGCCATAGGACCTCGGTACGGCACTCTGGCCATAGGACCTCGGTACGGCACCCTGGCCATAGGACCTCGGTACGGCACCCTGGCCATAGGACCTCAGTACGGTACCCTGGCCATAGGACCTCGGTACGGCACCCTGGCCATAAGACCTCAGTACGGTACCCTGGCCATAGGATCTCGGTACGGCACGCTGGCCATAGGACCTCGGTACGGCACCCTGGCCATAGGACCTCGGTACGGCACCCTGGCCATAGGACCTCGGTACGGCACCCTGGCCATAGGACCTCGGCATGCCACCGTGGCCTTAGGACTTTGGTACGGCACCCTGGCCATAGGACCTCGGTACGGCACCCTGGCCATAGGACCTCGGTACGGCACCCTGGCCATAGGACCTCGGCATGCCACCGTGGCCATAGGACTTTGGTACGGCACCCTGGCCATAGGACCTCGGTACGGCACCCTGGCCATAGGACTTTGGTACGGCACCCTGGCCATAGGACCTTGGTACGGCACCCTGGCCATAGGACCTCGGTACGGCACCCTGGCCATAGGACCTCGGTACGGCACCCTGGCCATAGGAGCTCGGTACGGCACCCTGGCCATAGGACTTTGGTACGGCACCCTGGCCATAGGAGCTCGATACGGCACCCTGGCCATAGGACTTTGGTACGGCACCCTGGCCATAGGACCTCGGTACGGCACCCTGGCCATAGGACCTCGGTACGGCACTCTGGCCACAGGACTTTGGTACGGCACCCTGGCAATAGGAGCTCGGTACTGCATCCCGACCAGGTGGTTGCTCTCGTCTGCGCTTTAAAGATGTCTGCAGGATAGACTTAAAATTCACAGACATCACCATACATAGCTGGGATAGCCTCGTTGGCGCCAATCACAGCGGTTGTAGAGTCACTGTCAAAAAGGGCATTGGGAGGGTGAAGTCAAAGAGGGCATTTGGAGGATTTAGTCAAAGAGGTCATCTGGAGGGGGTAAGTCAAAGAGGAACCAACAGCTGGGAGACAGGAGGAGCCGAAAGGGGCAGAGGGAGCAGACTGTACCCGACCCTCAACCCTCAAAGTTTGTCTTTGGATGGAGCGGCAGAGACTGCATCACTGGAGTACACCGTTGGGATACTCGAGGTGCTGCCCCAAGCTATGCGGCCATCAAGGCGCTGCCATTGCCTCTTCAGGCAGACAGGTGCCACCAGGACCCTCGTCATCCTCAACAGAACAGAATCCCAAGCCTGAACATAGTAGGACTGGACTGAGGGAGGGTGTGGATCTGAGTGACCAGCAAGGTGGTCCGTCCATCTTAGACGAAGATGTCAGTGGCTCAGAAGTTGAGATCACAGCCCTAACACATTTGCTCACAGCCTTTAGGAACGAGAACAAAGTACAGCTGTATCCACGTTTGTGGTCTCTGCAATCCCCAACATTCGCATTCTCATTTTGTTGTCAAGGGCAAACAAACGATGACTCTCGAAATTACAGCTGTGTCTAAATCTATGATGGGTGTAATGAGCTATTTTCGCATAAGTCTGTTGTTGTCAATGGCAGCAAACATTTCTCCTTGAAATGAATGACTCCACCTCTAATTGCTTCTCTCCATGACCTGCGACGGGCAGTGCAAGTTACAACGACCTTGATTGGGCATCGCATCCCTCTCAATGCAGCTGTCCACCCTCTGCCTGGGGCACACAGCAGGAGCGGTTTAAGTGCTGAATTTAGGAGCTGCAAAGCCTCAGAAATCTCCCTACCCAGCCCCCCCCCCAACGCCCCCCCCCCCCCCCCCTCCCCCACCACCACCACCACCATGGCGATCATCGTTCTCTTCACGACGCCAAGGTCACACCGGTGCCCAACGTCAGCGGCCCGAGAATAAATTGGTTTTATGTTCACGGTCTGTTCATTAGCATTTTTCTAATTTCGGCCCCTATAATAAAAGCACAGTCTCTTGTGTCTCATCCCTCGTCCGTTCCCTTTGAACGGATGGATATACAGCTTTGACCGCGTGCCTGTAGTCTTTGCCTGGCAGATGGCTCTCTGAGTTTGCTCACACAATAGAGAGACTGCATACTTAAAGGAATCAGGGCACTTCAAATTATTCCCATGATTCCTTCTGATTATGTTGAGTTTAGCAAGTCTATAAGATTGTAGATCATACACAAACCTTTCCTTCAGAAGATATCTCTGTTTCTCTGTCTCTCTCTTCTGTGTGTGTGTGTGTCGCTGTCTGTGTCTGTCTGTCCGCCTGTCTGTCTGTCTGTCTGTCTGTGTCTGTCTGCCATCTGTCCGCCCGTCTGTCTGTCTGTCTGTCTGTCTCTCTGGCTGGCTGGCTGGCTGGTTGGCTGGCTGGTTGGCTGTCTGTCTGTCTGTCTCTCTGTCTGGCTGGTTGGTTGGCTGGCTGGCTGGCTCGCTGTTTATCTGTCTCTGGGTGTCTGTCTTTGTGATTATGTATCTCTCTGTACGTCTACTTGTTTAGATTCTGAACCCCCCATTGTAAAACTTTTTTCTTCTATCATTAATCATCTCACCGAGAACATTGCCCACACGTATCCACAGCTGCATAGGTTACTGTTTGAAAAAAATCGACATATAGTCAACAAGCTCGCGGGTGCGATGCAAACATGTTGCAGGAAGGTTTCAGTTTGCAACATGGACGACATGTATTCCTAGAGGTTGAGGGCTGGCTTGTGGCTTTAATGGAAATGTATTCTGTCCCTGGGAGGGGGTGGGACTGGCGGTGAGGGGTGGGGTGGGGGTTGAGGAGTGGGTAGGGGTGGGAATAAACAGTAGTATATTCTAGAATGCCGTGGTATGCATCAGTGACTCATGCTCATAGCGCATGCGGTGAAGCAAGAGAGATGTCAAACTACATCGAAAGCATAAACTTAGCAAAAAAAATCCTCGCCATTTCTTGTTGGTGACTGAAAACGTGTCGAACAAGACTACGGAACCTTTTCCGAAATAGCATGGCTTCATTTGGTAAAACACACACACACACATCAGGGAAAGAAAATAAAAGCAAAAAACGAGGTCGAGCAGGGGTTTCCTCATAGCGCAAATGCCTGTGGGAGAGAAAGCCAGAAATAAAACTCTCACCAAAGAAGACACAGGCAGACACACAATGTGGCCACACTGAGGCCTTATATCGGCAGCAGCCAATGTTAGTGTTGCGGAAGTGATACTTAACGAGTGTTGTGAACTATCCTTAATAAGAACAGTCGGCTCTCTGGATGAAGTGCGACATCACTAGATGGTTTGCCTTGGGCAAAGGCTGTTGTTATTTGTTGACTCCAGCCAAAAACCAAGGCTACAGCAAAATGATGTTATGTTGTACTGTTATGTGGGGATTATCTTCAGCCGTGGTAAGCTCCTAACATAACAACTGGCATTCTCTGGAGACAGAGATCAAATCCCCTGAAGACGGAGTGTGGCTGCCTATATGGCGGGGTGTTCAAAAACAGTCACACACGCAATCACCTCACCCACTTGGGTGATCCTGGCAGTGTTTAGCCCAGGTACGCAACAACAACATCAACAACAACTAGATGGTCCTGACAGCTCGTGCTGAAGCAAGAACTTTCAGAGCTACGCGTCGTAGTTGAGGTGGAGAGTTTCCAATGTCCGCAACTCTGAGTCGTGTTGAAAACACGTGAGAGTCCAAGTGAAAAGGAGGCATAAGACAAAGCAAGAGATTTCTAGTAATCAGCCAAAATGACAAAAACACAAACACACAAAGACATCGAGCATTTTGATATTTATTGTGTGTTTCTGAAAGTTTTGCATCTGCACTTTATTGTGCTTAAAAAAACACGTTTAGACTTTTAAAACAATTTGCTCATGCCCAGCCGTCATAACGCCAACAGGACAATAAATGTCGTGGGAAATTTTAGAGACAACTTTCTTTAAAACAAACAACAACAAAATCACATAGCATGTCTCTGTTTTGCCTTGGTGATTGCATATATGTTGATTAATATAGTTATGCAAAATGGTGAGAATTTCCATTTCCAGACCTCTCACTTGGAAACTTACATAAAGTAGTAACTTTGGGGCTCCAGTCTAGTAGTCAAGGCGCTCGCCTTCACCCAGCAGGTGCGGTGATCAATACTGAGGATTTGTGTTATTCTCAATAGCACGATGTTTACAGTTTCTGCAAAATTTAGCATACTGAAAAAACAACAAATGCCATTCTTCAAAAGTAACTGCGAGCAAGACAGGACAAATGGGTAAAAGTTTGTGTGATAAAGCAGGGCTCACAGAAAAGTGAGTTTGGAGAGATAAGACATATTTGAAAATGAACTTCAAAAATTAAAAACAAACTAGGAAGGAGACCTGACTGATAAATCAAGTAGGCAAAAGGAGCAGGAAAACCTCTTCGATAGGTTTTCAAAGGGCGCGTTCGTTAGGCAAGTGGCTCTCCTCGATGGCTAGTCGAGGGCGAGCAAGACGCACATACGGCTCATGAGCGAGAAACGTAGGCAACGTAGATTCTCTCGAGATTCTACTTCTAACAAACGCGCCCAAAGACTCATAAATAAGGACGAATTTTTAAACGATATTATATCGGGGAAGATAATCTTGAGGAGGAGGAAGAGGGGGAACCTTGTTCTGAGAAGGTAGTGGTGGGAGGATCAGGATGAAAAAAAGACAAAGCTTGGTGTAGAGAAGAACTGTTGACGATAGAAAATAAAACACGACCATGTCCGTGAGGAATTCCATGCATTGCGTCGCCTGACTCTGTGGTGTACTAATTGGGTCCATCCGCAAACTTGCGAGAAAACCAGCATGGTCCCCATAAATGAAACCATTATATTTGTCAATCCGAAAATATTTTCAGTGTTTGCTTTTTGTAGGTTTTCATCCCTGTTGCCGCAGCACAGCACCCGGTGTATGATTTGCAGCAGGTAGGCAGGCAGGCATCGTTCCCCAAGAGCTTGACTGATACTCCAGTGTGTGGAGCTCATGGACAGGCACCTCACTAGCCAAGTACCTCCCCGTGCCTCACCACACAGACGCATCGACTCCCTGGCCAGGGAGAACAGCCGTTGTAGCGGGACTTCCTCCATTGCTGAGCAGAGGGGAGCTCGTCGGGGGAGCCGCCATTGATCCGCAGATAGGGCACCTGCGATAAGCCGCACCAAGCAGTTCAGGTGCCTGGGCCCCAAGTTGGGCCAGGCCAGGCCGGGCAAGGGGAAGGCAGTCGATGCGGCAAGCTGACCCGGGCCTCAGCTGACTGTGTCAGACGTCCCGGTGTAGGAGCACCTGCAGCAGGCTGCCTGTTTGTTCGAACCAAGGCCTGCACTGCACGGCCTGTTCCCAGCTGCATGGTGGTCTGTCCATTTTCCACGAAGACCTCAGTGGCGCCCAACGTGAAACCGCAGTCTGAGCTCTGAAGTGCAGAGCCTGCGGCACAGAACGATGATTCAGTTGGGTCCAAATCCATAGGCGCTGGGATGCCCCATTTTCGCATGATTTGTTTGTTGCCAAGGGTAAACAAACCTGATCCTTAAACTCAAACTACTCCTTTTCTGATTGCCAATCGCTTGCCAGTCTGGTCGGCGTTCAGATGATCCCAACGGGACTGTCTCGATACCACATGGCTTCAAGGATTGATTTTTTAAAAGGGCAGTCTCATTGTCAATGCTGTCTTGTTCCTAACTGTCCTTTTGTGCCTAGGCTGCGCCCCTCGGATCACGCACACGCTACATGACAAGTGAAGCCCTGACAAAGAAAAGATTTTCAAATGCGAGCAGTGTGCACGTGACTGGAGTACTCCTCGTTCGCTTTGTCAAGATTCGCTCCTTCATGCACAGACATAATTGTATAATTTAAACAGAAACTTTTGAAGCGCAGATGCAAAGGAATGTTTCCGCCCCAGTAAGTCACAATTGATACCAGTTTAACACGATTTGGTTGGCAACAAACCTGTCTCTATCACGCTCGGACGATGTGGCTGGTCAACCAATCAGTTTCTTCCTTCCAACCTGCTTAGCCACGTGTGCCCAGTTTCGAAAGTCTTTCGAAAGGCGGGTAACCTTCAGAGCATGCGTGTACTTGTGATCAGACATTGACAGAACGCGTCAACAGAAAAAATGCGCAGAATGACGTGCACTCTAATGATGTAAATTTCAACCGTAATGAAGTCAGTGGCATATTGACGCATCTTACACGATTTTCTCATTAATGGCGCTTCCTTTCTGTTCAGTGAAATTCATGATTGAGTGTCACGCAATTTCCTTTTCAAATTCAATTATTCTTAGCTCCAAAATGGCAGCACCACAAACTGATATGCCTAAAGACGACAGTTTATTGAGCTTGGCATTTAACAAAAATTTGATTTGTGGATACTGACCTTTTTAATAGCCTACAGCAATTAATATCAGTTTACAAAGGTATACAGTTGGTTGGTCGTCTTGAATTAAATTTGGTCTCTCGTGTATAAATGACACATTAAGTACAGAAAACGATCGTTAAATCATGCATAAACAAGCCGCGCGCGCGCGCAGACAGACAGACAGAGAGAGAGAGAGAGAGAGAGAGAGAGAGAGAGAGGAGAGAGAGAGAGCGCGCGCGCGGAGAGAGAGAGAGAGAGAGAGAGAGAGAGAGAGAGAGAGAGAGAGAGACAGAGAGAGACAGAGACAGAGAGACAGAGAGACAGACAGAGAGACAGACAGAGAGAGACACAGAGAGAGAGACAGAGAGAGAGAGAGAGAGAGAGAGAAGGGGGCGGACGGAGGGACGGACGGACGGAGGGACGGACGGACGGACGGACGGACGGAGGTACAGACAGGGTGGGTGGGGGTGGGTGGGAGGCAGATTTATATGCAGGTGGCGAAACAGACAACAATGCAATTTATCACTAACAATATCATTCAAGTATGATAGAAAGAGACAAAGCTTTTTTGCTGTGAAATGGCTTTGTCAATGGACCCCAGATGCAAACATGTGCACCGTCAGTCAAACACGCAGTCGCAACGCTGTGCAATGCAACGCTCAACATGCGTTCTTCATCCCGCCACCCGCTGGTCACAGACATCGCGTGCTGGGACGAGTTACCTCCCTTGCACAATTACCGTTTCGCGAGGTTTTCCGTCCAATTTATCCGCTTTTTCGTTTAGACGACACATTTCACAAAAGGAGGGTGATAGGTTATGGAGTTGGGTGCATTGGTACACGATAAACAGTCAGATACAGACGTGACCTTGAAGATTCACGCTCATGCACACACACACATGTATGCTCAAACATATTCATGCATGCACCCACACCCAAATACATGTACACTCTGCCTCTCTCTCTCTCACATAATATGCACAAATTATGCAGGCACATACGCACATGAACAAGTCAGGTTTTTTTTGCTAGTTCTATCAGATCTTTCGACTATCATAGGAAAAATGCTCCGGGAGTAAGATATAAAATTACTCATCTTACACCTTACAATCTCCATCCTACAGTCTGTTTTGTGTGACTGCTGTCAGTGCCAGTACAGACTTGATCAAGTGGACAGTGATTGGTGGTCAGTGATTGGTGGACAGTGATTGGTGGTCAGTGACAGAGGCAGTAGTATAGCATGAAGTGGCTTGATGTCCCCAAAAATCTTATGAGTAATGAGTCATCTTTCAAAGGTTTAGCAAACACAGCCGAGGCCCAATGAGGGACAGACATGAAAACTGTGGTATTACAGGTGGGATTACAGGTGGGAACTGAACCAGCGACCTTTCCGTTGGCACCCAAAATGCTCTACCAGCTGAGTTACCATGGTCCCTGTCGTCTTCTGTCTACACTGCCCTGTATCAGCAGCTGCTGGTTCAGTCGTACATGCCCTGATGACCCGAATCCCAACATTTAATTCTGCTAGTGATTCCCAGCTGAGATATGTCTTTGCCATAGTCACCCAGTCTATCCCTGAGATTACCTTTCCTTGGTCAGTACATTCAACCATTACCATCCAGAGAAGCAAAGCAAATAAAAAAGCCCAACTTCTCACTATTATTAATTACAACAAATGCAAATGATTCTTTTTCAGTTTTATTCAAAATGCCAATGAATGACAAGGAACAGACATGACTGCAAACACATCCAAGTCTCCAAACAATGACAGATTTCACCATTCCTACTCTACTTACCCTCTCAATTTTCTTCCGGCAGTATTCAGATCATGAAACAAAACTTGATTGCCGAAATGAAGCTAGTTTGTATTTCATTACATTCATGGAGAGACACAGCAGTTCATTCTTTCTGTCCTCAGGAAAGGTAAAACTATAAGGAAGAGCACTAAATCCTCAAACGGTGCGTTACTTTAAATCTTTTCATTGCTAGGGGTCTTGAGAATGAAAATCAAGCCTCGAGGTAAACTATCATTGATGGAATTAAAGTCACATACGGATCATTCAAGCCCTTTTAGAAAGCACTCAACACACTTTGCCTGACCATTCAAGCTGTTCAGACTAAATGACATATTCTCAGGTGAAGACATATCTAAATGCAAAATGACGTTCATGTGGCGAACACGTCAGACCACCAGCCGATAGCTCACGTAGCGACCAGCTGTCTCACTGGGACGGATGATTTTCACCACCTACAAAAAGGGAAAAAAAGAGCGACATTTCAATTAATGAATACCAGCTGTTGCCCCTTCACTCAATGGAAAACCTGTCTTTTTTGCTTTTTATATCATTATTTTTTGTATATGCAAACATTTTAAAAACACAAAAACAAAGATAAACACAAAAAGGGAAGACCTGTCAATGTTGTCAACAAAAGCAGAAGCAAGCAGACAGCTTGTTCCTCAGGGTAAGTATTTAAAAAATCAATTAACCCTAGAAGTGTTTAGAAAGAGATTTTTTGCTGAATTTCCCATTTAGCAGTTGCTCTTGCTCAACTGTTGAGAATTGTCTCTGTTCTGATCTGTTGAAACTTCCAGCTGTAGCAGTGCTTGACAGAATAGATGGGGGCTGGAGCAACCATGTTCCACTGAGTGGGAAATTTGGCCTAGATGTAAGCCCTGCAACACTACTAGGGTTAAAGCTCAGGTGTTGGTGGAAAGGGCGTAAGTTTCACAGCCCAAGAGACACCTCACAGGAGAATCAGGAAAAGATGATATATTGTTCTGTTATAGTTTCTCTAAACATCTTAAAATTAGATGGCTGCCACAATAATACAAAAACAAGAAAGACAAACCCCCAAAATGCAGCACTGTGAGCTGAGCAGGCCCTGCGGGCTCTAAGGCCATGAGTTCTGGCAGTGAAAGGGTCACGCGCTGTAGTTTACATATGTGACCTAGCGCCACAAAATGAGTGATAAGTCATGCGGACAAAACTGAAGGGGCAGCCTATTTATAGAGGTATAGGTCAATGTGGTGAATTTTGAGTTTTAGCCGTTTTCAGACGTGTTTACACATTATGCACACCATATCCTGGTCTTAGACTGAAATGTCATCTCTAAAGTAGAGAAAGTTGATGTTTATTAACATTGAGCATCAAAACAAAGGATGCAAAAAGTCTAATTAGAATGAGGCATTTCTGATATATCATAGATAACTAAGTACAGTTATGAATTATTCATAGCACTTTTCTGATAAAAGTTGATTGTCTGTTGCTTTCTAGAGGTATTTTGATGCCTTCAGTTGCAGTATGCCAAGTTTCATGCTTATTAACTCATTAAAGACGGCACTATTTTTAGCTCGTATTGACTGGAGACGCATGTTTCTGGGTATTTTTACAGACATTGCTGAAAAATTACTAATCAAGCAATGGAAAAACTGTTGCCATCATTAGAAAGCTTCTTTTCTCCTTTATCCTTGTAGATCAATGTTATTCTCTCATTATATTTACTTTGAATATAGTATTGCAACAAAGAAGGGTACCGTCTGGCGTGCCTGTTTGTAATTCGGCTGACAACATGTATGGATCAGTTTCCGATTTCTCTTCTTCGGTCAGCACTTCCTGCACTATATCTAGGATCTGCTCCTCTAAAACTGCATCCTTTTCATCTTCGTCCTCTTTGGAAAAAAGGAGCACATTGACCTCCTCATCTGATCCTTCTTCCATAGCGATTTCAACAAAATCCTCATCATCGTCCTGCTGCAACGCCATTGCAATTTAGCATTGAAATCGCCCCCTTGCCACATGTGTAAACAAAGTCTGGCAGTGCCTTATCCTCTTCAAATTCAGAGACACAGACGATCTACAATGTTCCTCACTATCTTATAAGAAAACTAGACTACCTCGATTGGTTAAGAGCCCCTCACAACACGCACAAGAAATGTACATAAGCATCACATCATATGATGCGGTGCGTCATGATTCGGTGCGTCGTCAATCGCTGCTCACCTCACCGCATCATATGATGTGGTGCGTCGTCATTGAGTTAACGTATGGTTGCTATGGTAAATAAAGAGTGTTTTGTCCCTATACTTTGGCGTAGTTTTTTTCACAATTCACATGCTACTACCCTCTTACTGCAAATGGCCATAACTTCCTTACTAATAGAGGTAGAAGAATGATTTTGGTATCAATAGAAAGCTCTGTTGATGGGCTTTAATTTGATACCAAAACCTCAAAATATGCACACACAAAACTTATCACTCATTTTGTGGTGCTGGGTCACATACATTCCTCTATGCACTTCTCTCACCTTTTCATCCACATCAAATCTGTAGAGGAAGACTCTGCCACAAAACAAGAAGTAACTACACCAGGTTTGACACACATGAAAATAGAATTAGGGAGGACAGGCAGGGAAGAAAACAAGGAGGGACAAGTAGACAAGAGAGACTTTACCTGTCCACGCTTGAGGCCAAAGTAGTGGAGAGATAAATAGGCAAGTGAGACTTTACCTGTCCACGCTTGAGGCCACAGTAGTGGAGAGATAAACGGGCAAGTGAGATTTTACCTGTCCACGCTTGAGGCCAAAGTAGTGGAGAGATAAATAGGCAAGTGAGACTTTACCTGTCCACGCTTGAGGCCAAAGTAGCGGGCTACAGGGTCACCCTGCTGGATTCTGGGAAGCTGCGACTCTTTCAGTTTGCTAGGCAGCTGTCAAGGAGAACTGATGACAGGCAGGGCGGGGGATGAAAGCAGTTCTCCACTGGAGACTGGCCAAAGGTGACTACTCCATGACTAACTGTTCACAACTGAACACATACGAAGTATTCTTTGGTCACTGAACAAGAAAGCAACTACAGCCAAATCAAAACAGGTAAGAAGAGTATAACATGGAATAAAAGTGCTCAAATTTGCCCTAAAGTGGCCTTTGTCAGGACTGACAGACATAAGCAAATACTAACAAATTACACGGATAAAATACATCAATTTTTCAGTCAATCACAAACAAAAGCATCTTTGAGTTTTTCATGAACTTTTTCAAACTCCTTATCTTAACAGGAGTTTTATTTTAATAAGCAATCTAAATCTATATATATTGCATTGCATTTCATGACATGCTACGCACTGTATCGCCCTTCTTACTGGTGCATTATCCCCCTTCCCTGCACTTCTCCACAACAGAACCTTCCATGACTTCCCTCCCTCCTACAATAGTTAACAACAAGCCTTTAAATGAGACTGACATGAATAACAAGCAGACTGTCACAGTCTATTTCACTCCGCATTACTTACTGTTCCAAAGTGACAGTACTAATCAGTATCAAACCAAAGTCATTTCAAAACCACAAGTAATCCAGGCCCCAAGTTAATACATTCACACAAACAACAGTTGCATTCTAACCCCTTCCAAACATGTAACATCATAGTATTTCTAATGTAAAGAACAGCAGAAAAACCCAACTACTTACAATGCCTGATGCAACTTGACTAACACTGCAGGTAATGGGAGCATCCTAAAACTGTACATCAGCAGTATGTAGGCATAGTTCAGAGAGACATTGGAGCACCACCATGATTCGACTCAAGGCAGGAAAAGGATACTATCGGGCCAGCAGCTCCAGTTTTTCTTCATTTGTCATCACCACATGCTCAGGAACAAGCTGTAAAGAGTGGGACGAGGACTTCAACACAACAGCAAAGAGTAACAGATGCATTTCAAAATTATCAAGAAAAAATTTCTGTTTCAAACTGGAAAATAGAACAAAATACTTCATATCCTGTCATATCAAAACCAACCATTATTTCAGCAGCTTGGTTTTAAATACATTACAGGTTTTTTTACCAACATCAAAAAACCCAATTAAAACGAAGTTTTCAAGTACTAGCTGCTTAGCAAATATCAGTGGGAAATAAAAGACATCCTGAGCATGCGAACAAAACTGAGCCCCAAAAATGTTGCATGTGTGTGTGTCTGTGTGTGTTTGTGCGTGTGTGTGTGTGTGTTTTGTTTGGCATAGAAGCAGTATTGAAGTCTTCCAATCTGCATTAGAAATTTCTTGGAGTGAGGTGCTCACTAAGTGGTCATATCATAATATGAATACATCAATACCTTCACTGGTGAATATGCATTCCATTTCCATACCCATGTGAACTGTGTCCACTTGCCAACTATCATTATTTCCAGAAAATTCACAAGACATGTGGATCCAACGTGGGGTTGCAACACATAAACCAGTCGGCTCGAATGACCGAGCATTCACCGAGCATTAGCACTCTGCTTAGTCTGCCTAGTTGGCAAATATCACGCCAGTGTCAGCATGAGTTGAACAAATCTGCTTTCATCACGTTGACACATATTGGCACCGGACTTTTCCTTGCAAGATCTTGCAAGGATCCTAGAGTAAGCAACATGCCTTGCTGTAGTGACGGCCGAGAGCCAGTCTATCCCTGTCCCCACCAGCTGCAGAACATCCCCGCTAGCCAACAGTAATCACTGCATGATTGTCATGACTCAGTTTATTATTTTTTAATTTTACACAAACTTTAAAGGTCTGTCACGACTCATGGTGGGTGGTGTGACTTTAAGTCCACTTAATATTGTTTGTTAGTGCAGCTTGATACGCCTTTAAGTGTTATGCGCAGTCAGCACTTGCTGACTGCACATGTTCAGAAAGTTTTGCACGTGTTTTTTGGGGTTTTTTGGTTCTGCAGCGGCTCGCGCAGAACTTTTTTTGTGCATAATTTGATTGTTGGCATTCTCCCTCGCCTATATAGAGAGGGGAGAGAGAGGAATGGATTGAAAGAAGATAATTGACTAAGAACTGTAGTGTTAAGCCCGCTGGGCGTTTTTTTAATAAAGGTTTTTTATTTTAATAATTGTTTCTTCTTTCATTTTCATTTGTATGTTCTGTTAATGAGAGTTTTGTTTGAAAGATGTTTATGTGTAAACGATTGATTGTTTTACATTGGTTTTGCTTTGTGGCGTCTTTGTCTTTAAATGTGATTAGTGACTGAGGAAGGAATTTCCCTTGTTTTTTATTTTTACTGTCCGGTTGGGGATCGAGCCACCTTTGACCCACCCCAACCGTGACAGATGAATAAATTGAGTCGTGACAATGATTTACAATGACTCACCTCACTTGAAAAAAAGGGGTAGAATCTAGAAAGGTCAAATGAAGAATGATAAAAGAAACAAAAATACAAACTAGAAAGCTCTCTGAGAGCACAAACCTCCACCAGGAAAGCCAAAGTTTCTCTCCCATGTCTGTAGAATTCATTCAGGCGCGATGTCATGCTAGCCAGCCCTTATGCGATGATCTGTAGAATTCATTCAGGCGGGACATAATGCTGGCCAGGCCTAATGCTATGAAGTGTAGTTTATTTTCGAGGCCGAAAGCATCTCCGAGGAAGGAACACATACGACGACGTCATCAGTAGCTTGACATGTAGTTCATCAACTTTGTGATTTTTAAAAACATTTCTCTTTTTGTTTGTAACTCCAAACTGAGATAACAGATAACCTCCAAATTTTAAAAAATTCTTCCCTGGGTGAAACCTTGACCTTCCACCAAATTCCATCAGGATCAGTTTTGAACTGTTTGAGTTATTTTGCTGAATAACTAAATAACTAATGAACTGAGAGTGAAACATAACCTCCTTAGCAGAGGTAACAAGCCAGCAAAGCAACAGTGGATGGCACTTACCTGGTGCTCTGTGATGTTGATGAGGAGCTCGGACTCCAGGAACTGCTCCAGGATGTACTTGGGTGCCATGTCCACCAGGGCCTGCAGGCAACACACAGACATGGCGTGAGCTGCAGCTCCTCTGCCAGCAGCCAGCACTGCCACACAGCATGATGGGACACAACATGATAGAGCCATGCCCATCCAAACCCAATGTCTCTCAGCAAAACCTCAAATTGAAAACACACACACACACACACACACACACACACACCCATCAGTGTAAATCATGCAGTACCTTGGTTTGACTAAAGCATGAGGCATACTCAGTTTTGGAGGGCTTAGTTAGAGAGCCTTGCCTTCCCAGATCTTTGCTAATCAACAAACGTTGCTCAGTCTCGTGAACAATTCAGCAGACATGGCCAATAAAGAGGTCAGCAGGCATGGCCAATACAGAGGTCAGCAGGCATGGCCAATACAGAGGTCAGCAGGCATGGCCAATATAGAGGTCAGCAGGCATGGCCAATATAGAGGTCAGCAGGAATGGCCAATACAGAGGTAAGCAGGCATGGCCAATATAGAGGTCAGCAGGCATGGCCAATATAGAGGTCAGCAGGCATGGCCAATATAGAGGTCAGCAGGCATGGCCAATATAGAGGTCAGCAGGCATGGCCAATATAGAGGTCAGCAGGCATGGCCAATACAGAGGTCAGCAGGCATGGCCAATACAGAGGTCAGCAGGCATGGCTAATACAGAGGTTAGCAGGCATGGCCAATACAGAGGTCAGCAGGCATGGCCAATATAGAGGTCAGCAGGCATGGCCAATGCAGAGGTCAGCAGGCATGGCCAATATAGAGGTCAGCAGGCATGGCCAATATAGAGGTCAGCAGGCATGGCCAATGCAGAGGTCAGCAGGCATGGCTAATACAGAGGTCAGCAGGCATGGCCAATACAGAGGTCAGCAGGCATGGCCAATACAGCTCGGTCAGCAGGCATGGCCAATATAGAGGTCAGCAGGCATGGCCAATATAGAGGTCAGCAGGCATGGCCAATGCAGAGGTCAGCAGGCATGGCTAATACAGAGGTCAGCAGGCATGGCCAATACAGAGGTCAGCAGGCATGGCCAATACAGAGGTCAGCAGGCATGGCCAATATAGAGGTCAGCAGGCATGGCAAATATAGAGGTCATGCAGTACTTAACACAAGTTTAAGGGAAAGATGTCACAGAAAAAACTCCATGAATTAAACAAAGAAATTAGTACTGTATTTTGAAAGACATCAAAATCTCTTCTAATTATTCTGGTTTCTTCATTTTTCTTAAGAATCCCCCCCCCCCCCCCCCCCCCCCCCCCCCAAAAAAAAAAGAGAAAAAGTTGTGATAACTCAACTGACTCTATTTTTTCCCTGCCGACCCTATAAAAAAAATATTCAGCTAAAAAAAGAAGAAGGAAGAAATTGACAGTAATCAACGAATTGTGTGCTGTCTCATCTTCAATTCCCTACGAGCACTCAGGAACTGAGAGAGAGAGAAAAATCTTTTCAGCGAAAGAGAAATTAAGACTTATGTTCAATCTGGCCTCTTTAATTGAAACAAAAAATCTAAAAGTTCAGATTTATAAACCTGCTGACCCTTTTTGGGGGGTTTCAATGTTATAGTAACCAGGACTATCATTTTCATTTGGCCTAAGGCAAACTTCAAATGCAGTAAAGCTCTGAAATTTATCAGAACAGGCATCATTCCTTCTTGCACACTTCCCCTGCAAAACATGTCTCCCACAGTAGTCAGGCAAGACACCGTGCAACACAACACCACACAGCATGCTACTGCAGACAGGCGTCATAGCAAAGATGGGCTTGTTGCTACTGAACACTCTTCATGATAAATCTGAAGGTACATGGATGGATATAGCAGAGTAAGCTCATTGCAATTATCTGAGGCAGCACCTTATTCTGTACAGCCACCAAAAGGCATAAAATCATCACCTGACTCTAAATGTCTTGTACTGCGCCTAATGCCACCCACTCCCACTCAGTCCTGAGGCAGATTTCTCAGAAGCAATCCTAACACATCATACGTGATTTTTCCCCAGGACCTGAGGTGCGTTTCTTTTTGAAAGGTTTTAAAAAGGTTCTGAGATGAGCGCTCATAGCAAGCACTCAGGAAGCCCAAAGCTTTTCTCCTCACGGAACCTGTCCATGCAGGCACTCGCAGTGAGTGCTCATCTCCTCACGGAACCTGTCCATGCAGGCACTCGCAGTGAGTGCTCATCTCCTCATGGAACCTGTCCATGCAGGCACTCGCAGTGAGTGCTCCTCACGGAACCTGTCCATGCAGGCACTCACAGTGAGTGCTCCTCACGGAACCTGTCCATGCAGGCACTCGCAGTGAGTGCTCCTCACGGAACCTGTCCATGCAGCACTCGCAGTGAGTGCTCCTCACGGAACCTGTCCATGCAGGCACTCGCAGTGAGTGCTCCTCACGGAACCTGTCCATGCAGGCACTCGCAGTGAGTGCTCCTCACGGAACCTGTCCATGCAGGCACTCGCAGTGAGTGCTTCTCACGGAACCTGTCCATGCAGGCACTCGCAGTGAGTGCTCCTCACGGAACCTGTCCATGCAGGCACTCGCAGTGAGTGCTCCTCACGGAACCTGTCCATGCAGGCACTCGCAGTGAGTGCTCCTCTCTGATCCTTTTCTAAACACCTTTTGACACAAAACGCACCCGTATGATGCGTTAGGATTGCCTCGGGGAAACCCCCCCTCAGCTCTGCCCATGCTGACTCATCTTTTTCAATTTTAAATTTTTTAAATCAATTTCACCAACTCCATTTTCTTCATTTGCATGTATGAAACATAGTCACTTCCTCATAAATCCTACACATTTCTGAGGAGTTAGCATATTTCTTGAAAAGTGAAAGAGAAAACATCACACTGACCCAATTGTTCATACAGTTTGCCATGATCTTTGAGGCCTGGATGGCGGACAACTGAGTCATGTAACAGGACATGAAGTGATAACGGCAGCTTTAATTCTACAAGCAACACATCACTGTGACAGCTACAGGCTACCTGCTCCACTGAGACTACTCCTGGTCAATCTAGGCTCTCTACTGGCTTCACAACTAGTCATGTCAGGCTTGGAAAACTCTTTATAGCCACACACCGTCTTGGCAGAGGGTGTCATGCCGTGCTGCACCACGACGATGGCGCGCGTGATGCTCTCCTCCTGCATGCGTGTGCAGTACGTCTTGATGGTTTTGATTCCGACCTTGGGCTCCTCGGGGAAGAAAACAAACATCTGGTCTGCAAGGAATGAGAAACAGTGTGAAAACATGTTTCCATTGATCACACAGTCAATGAAAACTACTGTGCAATAAGTTGGAGCTAAAAAGAAAAACATCTGCAAGGATTACGCAACAGTGTTACATGTCAACATGTTTTCACCACCCAGTAGGTGAAATACTGTGGTGAAGTGATAAGACCTCTATTGACAACAGGTTTTCACCACCCAGTAGGTGAAATACTGTGGTGCAGTGGTAAGATCTCTCCATGGACATGTTTTCACCACCCAGTAGGTGAAATACTGTGGTGCAGTGATAAGACCTCCATTGACAACATGTTTTCACCACCCAGTAGGTGAAATACTGTGGTGCAGTGATAAGACCTCCATTGACAACATGTTTTCACCACCCAGTAGGTGAAATACTGTGGTGCAGTGAAAAGATCTCTCCATGGACAACATGTTTTCACCACCCAGTAGGTGAAATTCTGCGGTGCAGTGATAAGATCTCCATGGACAACATGTTTTCACCACCCAGTGGGTGTAATACTGTGGTGCAATGATTAGATCTCCATTGACAACAGGTCTTTGATCTGTAGAGAACACAGAGTTGTGTTGCAGCATTAACACCACAAAACAGTGGACGTGGTCATCCTGTTCTGATCTGGTCATGATGCCCCTTGGAAGCACAGGACTCTTTCTTCGGACAGATAGTTTGCGTAACTGAAATTTATTTTGTGTTTGTCCCCCACCCACCCACCTCTTCTTCAAAACCCTTTTTACAAGCATTAAAACAAAAAATCAACTCTCTTAATTTATCTACCTAGGCATAGCATCAGGAAATGAACACAAGCTTCCAAAAGAAAACGATCCAATAGTTCATGGTGCAGGTTATGGATCTTCACCAGATTGTAGGTCATTCATAGAAGTTGCCCATAATGCAAAATTGGCAGCAGATGCTTAACCCTTACCCTGATAGTGGCAACATACGCTGTGAGTGTGAGGTCGTGACGGGGCCAAACCTGCTAGTCATGGATAGGTTGTGAAATATGCTTCCAAAAATTACCCAGAAAATTCAACATTAACATTTTCCTCATGCAAGGACATGTATTTGATCTTAGTTCAATTGCAAGTACTTCTGGTGCAGGTTTTGCTATATTTTGTGGGATGGTTAGAAGGACATATATAAAGGAACAGGGCAGTTGTCTTGTCCTTGAAATGTTGCTTTCTTGCTTTTAATAACTCTTAAATTCCTGTAAGTCTTTCACCTTTTCATTTTCTAGTTCTGTAAGGACTATGCATTTTGTAGAAAAAATCAGTCAAGTAACAGCCACATGGGGTGGGCGGCTATGGGCGGTACAGGATTGAGCAGGGTGGGCAACTATGGGCGGTACAGGATTGAGCAGGGTGGGCGGCTATGGGGGATACAGGATTGAGCAGGGTTGGTGGCTATGGGCAGTACAGGATTGAGCCGGATGGGCGACTATGGGCAGTAAAGGATTGAGCAGGGTGGGTGTTATAGGCGGTACAGCATTGAGCAGGGTGGGCGGCTATGGGTGGTACAGGATTGAGCAGGTGGGCGGCTATGGGTGGTACAGGATTGAGCAGGGTGGGCGACTATGGGCAGTACAGGATTGAGCAGGGTGGGCGGCTATGGGTGGTACAGGATTGAGCAGGGTGGGCGGCTATGGGTGGTACAGGATTGAGCAGGGTGGGTGGCTATGGGTTGTACAGGATTGAGCAGGGTGGGTGACTATGGGTGGTACAGGATTGAGCAGGGTGGGCGGCTATGGGCAGTACAGGATTGAGCAGGGTGGGCGGCTATGGGCAGTACAGGATTGAGCAGGGTGGGCGACTATGGGCAGTACAGGATTGAGCAGGGTGGGCGGCTATGGGTGGTACAGGATTGAGCAGGGTGGGCGACTATGGGTGGTACAGGATTGAGCAGGGTGGGCGACTATGGGTGGTACAGGATTGAGCAGGGTGGGCGACTATGGGTGGTACAGGATTGAGCAGGGTGGGCGACTATGGGTGGTACAGGATCTTGAGGGTTAAGTAGCACCGACAGACCAAGCAGTCCCAAGGATGATGCCAGGGCAAGGGTTAATGCCAGGGCAAGGGTTAATGCCAGGGCAAGGGTTAATGCAAGGGCAAGGGTTAATGCCAGGGCAAGGGTTAATGCCAGGGCAAGGGTTAATGCCAGGGCAAGGGTTAATGCCAGGGCAAGGGTTAATGCCAGGGCAAGGGTTAATGCCAGGGCAAGGGTTAATGCCAGGGCAAGGGTTAATGCCAGGGCAAGGGTTAATGCCAGGGCAAGGGTTAATGCCAGGGCAAGGGTTAATGCCTGGGTGGCACTGCATGTGGGACTATGGACTAGACACACCTGTGGGATCATCCGTGTGGGCTACAAGAACGATGAGATCGCCCCGGCCTGGTCTTCGTTCACTGAAATCACAAGAGCAGTTTCACCAATGATGAAATCAGAGGCCAAGTCATACGGTGCACATGCAATAAACTTTCTTGAAGAGTTTGATTAACCTTCGACAGGGAACCTTCCTGGATAAGTCAATCAATCTCTGAATAAATATAACATTTTAATGACCCATGCAGTCTAGACCACAACTCTCCAAGACATTTAAGATTTTCCCAAATCATTTTCATGGTGCTTTCTCCATTGAACTTTCAAGAGTTTCACCCACAGTTACAATGAATACAACAAAAGGGAGCCCCTGTAGGGCCTTGCATGACAAAAACACACACATACATGCATGTATGCACACACACACACATGCATGCATGCATGCACACATACACACAAACTGTTTCCATACAATTAAAATAAACTTGAATGAGTTCTAGGCCTGCATTCATCATCTCTCCTGCACATTCCAAATAGGTGAAAGACAACAACAAACAAGAAGGGCAAAGCCCATACGACTCACATGGTTGACCTTGACCTTTATATGACCTTGACCTTCAGGTGACCTTCAAGGTCAAGGTCAAACAACTAAACCTAGCAATGACATCATACACTAAGAAATGATTTACACTTTTTTTTCCTACCAAAAAAACATGTGACCTTGACCCAAGGTCAAGGTCATCCAAGGTCATGCAACACAAAGCTGTTAATTCAAGACATAGGAAGCACAATGGTGCTTATTGGCACTTTCTACCATGAGATATAGTCACTTTTAGTGGTTCACTACCCCATTTTGGTCACATTTCATAAGGGTCAAAGTGACCTTGACCTTGATGATATGTGACCAAATGTGTCTCATGATGAAAGTATAACATGTGTCCCACATAATTATTAAGTTTGAAACAGTTATCTTCCATAGTTCAGGGTCAAGGTCACTTCAAAATATGTATACAATCCAACTTTGAAGAGCTCCTGTGACCTTGACCTTGAAGCAAGGTCAACCAAACTGGTATCAAAAGATAGGGCTTGCTTTGACCTATATACCACTTGTAGCTAAGGTCGCCATTCTCAATAACGTGGGAGAAAATTGGGAAAATGTGAAAAATGACTGTTTTTGAGACCACATTTATGGCTCCTGTGACCTTGACCTTGAAGCAAGGTCAAGTCACTATGTATGTTTTTTGAGGCCTTGTCATCATACACCATCATGCCACATTTGGTGTTGATAGACTTAATAGTCTCCGAGAGAAATCCAACGTTTAAGTTTTTTACGGACGCCCGGACGACACGGCTCAGTACATAGACTCACTTTTGCTTCGCATGTGAGTCAAAAACCTGTACATGGCCCCCAAACTAGGCTCAGTGGGTAGGTAGGCCTGACTTTTTCTTTTAAGGCAGGTTGAGGCTGCACACATCTGTGTCAGTGTGTGTGTGTGTGTGTGTGTTGTAGGAAATGTCATATGATATATACATGGATTAATCTGAACATATATATGTGCACGTCCACGATATTGCCTAACACTATCAAAAACTGGGGGTCTGGGTAAAGACACTTGAATAAAACTATCTAACACAGTCAGCATGCATATATTTCAAATTTATATGGGTTCTTTAAATGTTTTTGTAATGCTATGACCAATAGTTTTTATAGTTTTGCTTTGCAGAGATTCACAAAAAAATAATTAAACTCGTACGAAGCGGAAAAATGGCGCCGAAAAACGGGACATTTTGCGACGCCACTTTTGAATGCTTGTTATCTTGTGCAAATTCACCTTACAAAGTATAGATTGTGTGAAATAATTCAAGTTCAATTGTTAATTTAGTCATATTTCAGTGGAAAGTCGCCACAAAATAAAAACAGAGGTAGTTCTACCGAAATAAAAAAGACCTATGCGTACGTTACTCTCGTTTCTACCACCCTTGCTCAGAGGAAAAAAATCGAAGCCAAACATGTGTACATAAATGTGTTGAAGAGAAGGTTCAAATTACCTTTCCTTTCATTAGTTTACTCATACAACTGCATAGTTTTATTATTCTTTTGGTATTAACCAATTTCTTGGGACTATTTTGATGGTCAGCGTCGGTTGTTTCCCTGCGTTACTTACGAAAGGTATGCGTGTACCAAACGTGTTGCTATATTGTTCCGCACTCGAAACGGATACGAAGGAAGCTTTTGTCATCCCGCAGTAAATGAACACGTTTATAGAAGGATACGTCATAGTACTCGCGATTTTTGACCAATGAGAAGGCTTTGTTTCCTTCATTTCCTTCTGTTACGTACGAAAATTTGCTACACATGTGCGAAGCTTTCAGTTCGTTTGATCCGTTCGATGGACCATCTTCATCCAATTTGGGTAAGTAAAGCATTCTACATTAGGTTTTTTATTAATACAATTCAATAGTTTCGTTCATGGGTCATGAATAAATACTTTATGACTAGTTTTTCTCTGGCCGTGCTTTCTCTATCCTGATCAACGCCACTCTGGTTTTAGTTTCTGGTCATACTTACGAAACTCAATCGTCGCGGAGGAGCTTATCACATCGATTGATTTGGTCAGAATCACATCATGTTTGTTTTCATAGAACTAAATTGATGTTCCCTCATGCTAGATATCAAAATAATACCTTTTATAATGATATACGCATGTGATCGCCACGCTGGTTTCAAAGAAACCGAACACTGCTCGGCTCCATTGCAGTTTTAGTTTCTCTCTTACTTACGAAACTCGTTCGCCGCGAAGGAGATTATCGTATCAATTAATTTGGTCAGGATCACATCACGTTTGATTTCATATAACTGAATTCATGTTTCATTATGCCAGATATGATAATAATGCCTTCTATAATGATGAATGTATGTGATCGCCATGTTGGTAACAAAGAAACCGAACACTGCTCGGCTCCATTGCAGTTTTAGTTTCTCTCTTACTTACGAAACTCGATCGCCGCGAAGGAGATTATCGTATCAATTAATTTGGTCAGGATCACATCACGTTTGATTTCATATAACTGAATTCATGTTTCATTATGCCAGATATGATAATAATGCCTTTTATAATGATGAATGTATGTGATCGCCACGTTGGTAACAAAGAAACGAAGCACATGGTCAGTGCCATTGGCATTGCTGTTTTCGTTTCTCGCTTACTAACGTAGTCAATCGCCACGGAGGGATCCATTCATTACTCAAGCTGACATTGCTATCAGGGCCAGAGTTCCACATGACACTCCCACTCCAGCTCCTGTTAGTTAGTGCCAGACTGTGGGAAAGGTTTCACACTGGGAATTATTTTGTTTCAAGACACAAGCTCCAGTTGGTGAGAAAGCCCCAGCTAACTGCGAACTCACCCTGTCGATGCCAGAGTGCAGAAGGGAATGTATGAAAATTCTCTCTGTAGCTTTTGTAGATCCATCTTTACGATGACCAGCAGTGCACTAATCAGCTTATTTAGATAAAAAAGCATAAAGTGGATCGATGTACCACATGTATGTCTTGCAAAGATGTTACAAATAACTGTTTATTTTGTTTGTAGGCCAATGCACCGGCTGTGGACTTGGACCCAGCTGCCCCTCGTGCCGCAGACCAAGCCCAAGATGTCGCAGGTGCCCTGCTGAACAAGTTGTAAGTTCTTTTGCTGCTGTTTTTTGGTAACCTAAATCTGTTCAAATTCAGGACTATGTGATAGCTATTTCCACTGAAGCAGAATTATGTAATCCAGATATTCCATTGCATAAATTATAAATTTATGTTCAATCTTCCCATTTTTCTAATCTTGACATTCTTTTTCTGTTTCTTTTCTATATATTAAAAATGTGTTTTCTTTTCTTTTTTCTCTCTTCCACCAGAGCACCTGGTGTCTTTGTCAGAGTGCTAGTCATCCCAGCAAGTGGACGACGCGACCAGGGCAAGATCTTCATGGCCGTAGTGACGAGGATGTTGGACGAGGGGAAGCTAGATGTGACCTTCCTCCGAAACAAAGCCAGCCAGAGTTATTATACATACCCCCTGGCTGAAGATGACTCAACCATTACCATGGCTGATGTCATTGAAGTAATGCCGGAGCCGAAGCTTGGGCGGCGCGGCGAAATTTATTTTGGATGAAACGAAAAATTTAATCGTGCCAACTAAAATTTTGTGTTTGTCATTTATTTGGTCTTTTTTCTTTAGTGTGTCATTATATATTCCCTTTCTTAGGATACTAGAGTGCGCATCTCCAGAAAATTGTGTTCTAAAATGACTGGAAGTGCGCATTCATGATTTGGTTTCCATGTAACTTACGCAATATTCTTTAATTATTTGAAATGTGTTCTGTAGTACAGGCATATACATTTCATAAGCTAGAACAAGGACTGCATAGGTGTTGATTTCCATTACCTTTTTTGTAAAATTTGTTTCCATTTTGATACAGTAAAAACTGCATTATGTGTGTTTTGCGTAAGTTACGGTTTCCTCTTAAGTATCACTCGATCTACTCTATCAAAAAAAAAAATCTTTTCTTTTCTTAATAAGAAGGTTATTTGGCATCAAATGCAAACATCTACATATAAATTCTTGGCTAACTATTGTTAAAAGAGTGTTTAAAGAATGCAAGGTGGAAACCATGTTACTTACATAATGGCTTGCGGATCATGTTTTATTTCTTAAATTGTGCGAAAACCACAAGACATTTTTTTTACAAAAATTACTAGGCCCACTCAGGAAAGACTGAGGCTTCCAGACAACAGCAGTACATGTAAATAGCTTTTGGTTTATTTTTCAGTAGGTATGTCCCACCTAGTGTTAGGCAATATCATGGACGTGCACATATATGCTTGTTATGGCAGCCTTTGCATAGACATTAGACTCTAGTCTAAGCCAGTATTTTGTTTACTCAAACAATGCTACTAAACATCAATTGGCATATGCCCAGTTTGTCACACACAAAATGATTTGGTGTTCTAAGGTCCAAACCCATGATCTTCTTGGGTGCATATAAATTAACCTTTTCAACCACGTCTCATCTTTGCTGACTTCATATTTTAGCCTCTATAGTGATAAAGTCTGTAGGACCTTCAGTAAACCTGGAGGGATAAAAAAATCGAATACAGGACGTTTCGTACCCTGGACGTTTTGTACCCTGGACGCAACGTACCCTAGTCGTTGTGTACCTCATTTAGTCGATTCGTACCTTTTCTACCCTAACCCTAACTCTAACCCGTAGGGTTAGGGTAAGGGTTAGGGTTAGGGTACGAAACGACTAGGTACGAAACGTCTAGGATACGAAACGACCCGCATCGTAAAAAATCCTTCTTTTTCCTTCACCAATGTTCTCGAAATTAATCCTCCTTGAAAATCTCCTCAAAATTATGTCACGTTATTCGACGTCAAATGATTACGTCACACATTTAGCATTCTGACTCTGTTGTAGCGTTTTCTTTCATCTTTGCAACACCAAAACGTAAACAAGAAGGGCAAAGCCCATACAACTCACATGCTTGACCTTGACATGACCTTGACCATCAGGTGACCTTCAAGGTCAAACAACTAAACCTAGCAATGACATCATACACTAAGATATGCTTTACACATTTTCCCTACCAAAATACATGTGACCTTGACCCAAGGTCAAGGTCATCCAAGGTCATGCAACACAAAGCTGTCAATTCAAGACATAGGAAGCACAATGGTGCTTATTGGCATTTTCTACCATGAGATATGGTCACTTTTAGTGCTTCACTACCCCATTTTAGTCACATTTCATAAGGACCCCCCCCAAAAATGGTGTGGTTAAGGTAACATAGCCAAAAAAAATAGGGTAGGTAGGTCGGCAATAACTTTTTTAAAAAATACTTTTTATTTCTCGTGGAAACCAAATTAAACCTACTCGACTTGGAAATAAGTGTGCGAACAGGCAGCGGATATTCCCTTTGAAAAATTATTTTTGACTTAACTTCTCTTGGAATTAGGTAAAGAAAAGCATTGACTTACCAGTGAAGATATGGCTGATATGAGATTGTCTGTCCTTCTAGTGTCAGTATCATGTGACCAACCATCGGTGCCCCTAACGTGAACCAGATGTAATTGAAATGCATCAGGAACTTGTGCTGCATGTTGATCATCCTCTTCTTCTTCCTCACTCTCGGCTTGCAAAACTTCACATTTGAAATGTATCGCCTTCAGTTCAAACGTGTCCCCGACCTCTCCAACAGTCAAACCCCAAGCCAACTCAAACCCATCCCCATCTGCTTTGCATGTGGTCACATCACCAGAGCTGCCAAGTGCTACGATTTAGGCGTAGCATGCTACGATGCTATGATCGTCAGGGAAAAACTATGATTTTTCAAAGCCTGGAACTGAACTTTTGACCGTCACGAAGGAACACACACACACACACACACCGCTTTATGCTGGCGGTTCAGCGCTGAGCGGCGAACTGAACTTTTGACCGTCACGTAGAAACACACACACACACACACACCCCGCTTCACGTCGGCGGCTCAGCGCTCAGCGACTTGACCGCCCCCCCCCCCCCCCCGCGCAAAC
>JAWQFJ010001459.1:82793-85293 GCA_034096865.1 Theodoxus fluviatilis | reverse complement strand
CGTCGAGGAAGCAACATGGGTCGGAAAGTGTACGTGGTTGGCGTCGGAATGACCAAGGTATTACTGTGTTGACATCGCTTTTCTTTAATTCAGGGCGAGTCAAGAAGTTGTTTTGCTTAATTTGTCCGTAGTTTTGGGGGTTTTGACAAATTTTGTATTGTTTTGTAAAGGTTGACAATATAATAACCCGTAGTCGTAGATTGCAACTACTCAGTCTACTGCAGTGAAGCCTTTGGACTTCGATCTTTTCACTTTCCCCCGTATTGCACGATACATTTTTGCAGGATCCATCTCTTCATTTGGTTTCTCTCTGCTTAGAAGTTTGCCTCGCAACCTGTGCCTGCATAGGAAAGGAGGAGGGACTTTCATAAATTGAAGCAGACGCTCTTTTGGGGTTTTACACTACAGTACTGTCTGAATCTATGAACCTGAGTGGATGTCAATTAATCAGATCAAGATAAAGGCATTGAAATAACTGTTTAGTGTCCAAGAGATCGATCGTTTTGATGAATATTGATACTCTTGCCCCCTGATACTAGGAAATGTTGTCAAGGAAGGATCGAATGGACACAGGGGTACTTAATTTCGTGCGTGAGTGCGCGTGCATGACTGTGTGTGTGTGTGTGTGTGTGTGTGTGTGTGTGTGTGTGTGCGCGCGATCACGCGCATGGATGCGTGCGTGCGAGTGTGTATATGTGCGCGTGTGCGTGTGTGCCAGTGTGCGTGCGTGCGTGTGTTCGTGCGTGCTCGCGCGCGTGTGTTTTGAGAGAGAGAGAGAGAGAGAGAGAGAGAGAGAGAGAGAGAGAGAGAGAGAGAGAGAGAGAGAGAGATTACTTTTCGAAGTATAACAAAAAGTAGCAATATAATGAACATTTTGTAAATTAATTTGATATTGTAATGTGTTTGATGGACACGGAATGAATTGTTGCATCTCACGGTGTTGAATAATACTAATATATTAATGTGTATTAGACCCCACCAGCACCTGTACCCCACCCCCACCATCCAAAAAAAGAAGTAAAAAATTGTGGTTATGGTGACATGAAAAAAAAGAGGGTAAGCAATGATTTTATTTTGTCTAATTAGAAGAGACCAGACTGAACATAAACCAAACTTTCCTTCACTGTAAGTGCTTTTTAAAAATTAAACAGTGAATTAATAATAATAATAATAATAATAATAATAATAATAATAATAATAATAAATAATAATGAGTATTTATATAGCGCTTTCCATGCACAAAGCGCTTTACAAAGTTTAAAAAGATCATAGCCACACAAGCAAACAGCAAACAACCATAGCAACAAAAAGGCAAGATAAAACCGCAAACAGACATCAATCATGAATACAATCATACATGCAAAAACTGAAAAAGCAACAGAAACATAGAAAAGGAACATA
The DNA here is from genome assembly GCA_034096865.1 of Theodoxus fluviatilis. Lineage (NCBI taxonomy): Eukaryota > Metazoa > Mollusca > Gastropoda > Cycloneritida > Neritidae > Theodoxus > Theodoxus fluviatilis. Next base: position 83,892 of record JAWQFJ010001459.1, on the reverse strand, counting down.
AGCACACAAGCAAATAAGGCAAAGCAGCAAACATATATATATCAACCATGCAAGCAAGCAAGCAAACAACTATAGCAAAAAAAAAAGCTGGAAACAAACAGATTCATGCAAGCATAGAAGCAAACAACCATAGCAACATAGAAAAAGAACACAAAAACATACAAACAAGCAAGCAGATTAAAGTAATACATACTGACAAGCAAGACTAGACAGGAGGTACACACCTGATCAAAAAATTACCACAAGTGTGAACATTACTGATGCAGAGGTTTTTCAAAGTGTTGTGTGAAAATGAGGGTTTTAAGGTTAGATTTAAAGGAATCGAGATCTTCGCAATGTTGGACTGAGCAGGGGGAGAGAGTTCCATGCGACGGCAGCAAAATTCCATGAGTGCTCTTAAGGGCAGAGGAAATGGGACAGTGCACAATTTGTTACCATCAATCTGTTTCTTTTTTTGGGGTGGTGGGTGGGGTGTGGTGTCTTTTTTTTCATGGTTGGGAAAAAAAGTTTAGTGTCTGTAGAAATAGGGTTGTTCAATTCCGGTAACCACAGCTATTTTTGTGTGTGTGGCCTTATTCTTGTAGTGGTCCTTCAACCAATATGTGTTTGTACCATGTTTAAATGTGTCAGTGGCACTACTTAAGGATGCCTATATCAGATCACACTCAAAGTTACTCCCCAACCAGAAAACTGCATTCATCCGAGAAACTCCTCAACTGAAATGCCAATATAAGATGTTATTCAGAAGAGGCTGAAAAGAGAGGGCTGTTACAGATGCTTCTCATTTGTAGGCCAAGACTCAGTGGAACAAAGTTCCTGAAATATGACAGAGATCTCACTTGCTGATTACTTATTTAAGAAAAGAACTTTAAATTACAGAGCCACACTGGGATAATTTAAGTTGAAATTGCACATTGTTGATGGAAAAATGTTAAATTACTGCCACAATTCAGACATATTCAATATTTACGTTAACCATCAGAAGTGCCGTTTTGTTGAATGTGTTAGGGATGTGAACTGTTGTTTTATCTTTGCTGTGACATTTTCTGCTGTGCAAATACTTTAACTTGCTGTGTGATTGTCAGTCATATTGATCAAC
>JAWQFJ010001459.1:62793-77793 GCA_034096865.1 Theodoxus fluviatilis | reverse complement strand
CTGCTAGGGCATCAGTCATTATCCTTTCGAGGAAGAGGTTGAAGAGTGTGGGGGAGAGTAGACAGCACTGTCTGACTCCGATCGTTGTCATGAACCATTCTCCTGTGGTGCCATTGAACAGGACTGCGCTGGTCGCTCTGTCATAGAGATGTTCGACGACTTTGATGATCTTGGAGCTGATGTTTTAGCTTCTCATTGTCGCCCACAGCGCAGCATGCCAGACTCTGTCAAATGCTTTCTTAAAGTCTATAAAGACATGGTACAGATCTTGTTGGTGTTGTAGATGTTTCTCACACAGGACTCTCAGATTGAAGATCAGTTCGGTGGTGCTCCTACCTGGTCTGAAACCTGCCTGCTCTTCAGCAATGATTTTCTCTGCCTGAGGTTTTAATCTGTTCAGCAGTACTTTCACTTTTCAGCTGGCCTTCACATTACAGCATTGCGCCAAAAATAGTTTGTTTTGATACTATTTCTTTCTCTCCACTTTTTACAGAAATCATTCAGATGTCAAAACTTGTTTCCATTTCAACACAAAAATTTTATTTTATGGAATAAACGCTTGTTTATTGCCTCAACAAAAATAAGTTATGAGTTTTGTGCGAAATAGTCTTTGAACTACTTTAACGGCGTACGTCAGGGAGCAGATTGGCTATACCACAATCCTCTCGTGTGACCACTGTGCTAGAGACTGTTTCTCCAGCAGGCGAAGTCTCTAGTGGACTAGAATGGCCTAATGTATGCTCTGCAAATGCAAGCCAAGCGTGGCCTGTCTGTCTTGGAGTGTCTTTTTTTCTTTCTTTTTTTTCCTCATTGACATTGACAACTATTTCAAGTGACAGGGACCTCTGTGGGGCCTCTGCAGTGGTCAGAAAATCTTCCCCTTGTTAATGCTGATTGTAGGCATCATCATGTTTTGCCCTTGCCTGTAGCTGGATCCCATAAATAGGTCTTCACACCTGGTTCCCATGGTCATTAAAAACCCGGAGAAGTTGTGAAATTTGTCAAATATTTTTCAAAGGCCTTGACAAGTTATGAAATTGTGGCTAAAACTGAAAAGTCATGGAACAGTTGTGAAATTTCTGCATCAGCTGACATTTTTATCATGCTTATTTGCGTGTGAGCAATCACTTCCTGTCACACAGAATGCAGAGTTACTTTTGACTGGGTGCAACATCACTGAGCTGGAGATGCGAAGCCCCCTCTATCAGATACTATGAATGGGAGAAGTCAGATGTCCCTAGCAGTGCAAAACAATTTGAAGTTTTCACAGGTGTGTGCAAGAAAATGTCATTGACTTTTTCCAAAAGTATTGAAAAGTTTTGATATTACTTATTATTAGCTCCTTGGAAGTCAGCAGGAACCTTGATATGCTCTTTTTACATTGCAACATCCCAACCATTGATGGATGCTGATAGTAGTACAACATATAGTGACTGCTCACTTTTTCACCTCCTGGTCATCAGGCTTCTCCATTTATCACTCCTTCCCAACTCCCTGGGGAGCATGCAACCAGGCTGTGTATAGAGCAGTCCCTGGGGAGCATGCAACCAGGCTGTGTATAGAGCAGTCCCTGGGGAGCATGCAACCAGGCTGTGTTATAGAGCAGTCCCTGGGGAGCATGCAACCAGGCTGTGTATAGAGCAGTCCCTGGGGAGCATGCAACCAGGCTGTGTATGGAGCAGTCCCTGGGGAGCATGCAACCAGGCTGTGCATGGAGCAGTCCCTGGGGAGCATGCAACCAGGCTGTGTATAGAGCAGTCCCTGGGGAGCATGCAACCAGGCTGTGTATGGAGCAGTCCCTGGGGAGCATGCAACCAGGCTGTGTATAGAGCAGTCCCTGGGGAGCATGCAACCAGGCTGTGTATAGAGCAGTCCCTGGGGAGCATGCAACCAGGCTGTGTATGGAGCAGTCCCTGGGGAGCATGCAACCAGGCTGTGTATGGAGCAGTCCCTGGGGAGCATGCAACCAGGCTGTGTATAGAGCAGTCCCTGGGGAGCATGCAACCAGGCTGTGTATAGAGCAGTCCCTGGGGAGCATGCAACCAGGCTGTGTATAGAGCAGTCCCTGGGGAGCATGCAACCAGGCTGTGTATAGAGCAGTCCCTGGGGAGCATGCAACCAGGCTGTGTATAGAGCAGTCCCTGGGGAGCATGCAACCAGGCTGTGTATAGAGCAGTCCCTGGGGAGCATGCAACCAGGCTGTGTATGGAGCAGTCCCTGGGGAGCATGCAACCAGGCTGTGTATGGAGCAGTCCCTGGGGAGCATGCAACCAGGCTGTGTATAGAGCAGTCCCTGGGGAGCATGCAACCAGGCTGTGTATAGAGCAGTCCCTGGGGAGCATGCAACCAGGCTGTGTATAGAGCAGTCCCTGGGGAGCATGCAACCAGGCTGTGTATAGAGCAGTCCCTGGGGAGCATGCAACCAGGCTGTGTATAGAGCAGTCCCTGGGGAGCATGCAACCAGGCTGTGTATAGAGCAGTCCCTGGGGAGCATGCAACCAGGCTGTGTATAGAGCAGTCCCTGGGGAGCATGCAACCAGGCTGTGTATGGAGCAGTCCCTGGGGAGCATGCAACCAGGCTGTGTATGGAGCAGTCCCTGGGGAGCATGCAACCAGGCTGTGTATAGAGCAGTCCCTGGGGAGCATGCAACCAGGCTGTGTATAGAGCAGTCCCTGGGGAGCATGCAACCAGGCTGTGTATAGAGCAGTCCCTGGGGAGCATGCAACCAGGCTGTGTATAGAGCAGTCCCTGGGGAGCATGCAACCAGGCTGTGTATAGAGCAGTCCCTGGGGAGCATGCAACCAGGCTGTGTATAGAGCAGTCCCTGGGGAGCATGCAACCAGGCTGTGTATAGAGCAGTCCCTGGGGAGCATGCAACCAGGCTGTGTATGGAGCAGTCCCTGGGGAGCATGCAACCAGGCTGTGTATAGAGCAGTCCTGGGGACATGCAACCAGGCTGGGTATTGAGCAGTCCCTGGGGAGCATGCAACCAGGCTGTGTATAGAGCAGTCCCTGGGGAGCATGCAACCAGGCTGTGTATGGAGCAGTCCCTGGGGAGCATGCAACCAGGCTGTGTATAGAGCAGTCCCTGGGGAGCATGCAACCAGGCTGTGTATGGAGCAGTCCCTGGGGAGCATGCAACCAGGCTGTGTATAGAGCAGTCCCTGGGGAGCATGCAACCAGGCTGTGTATGGAGCAGTCCCTTGGGAGCATGCAACCAGGCTGTGTATGGAGCAGTCCCTGGGGAGCATGCAACCAGGCTGTGTATGGAGCAGTCCCTGGGGAGCATGCAACCAGGCTGTGTATGGAGCAGTCCCTGGGGAGCATGCAACCAGGCTGTGTATGGAGCAGTCCCTGGGGAGCATGCAACCAGGCTGTGTATGGAGCAGTCCCTGGGGAGCATGCAACCAGGCTGTGTATAGAGCAGTCCCTGGGGAGCATGCAACCAGGCTGTGTATAGAGCAGTCCCTGGGGAGCATGCAACCAGGCTGTGTATGGAGCAGTCCCTGGGGAGCATGCAACCAGGCTGTGTATAGAGCAGTCCCTGGGGAGCATGCAACCAGGCTGTGTATGGAGCAGTCCCTGGGGAGCATGCAACCAGGCTGTGTATAGAGCAGTCCCTGGGGAGCATGCAACCAGGCTGTGTATAGAGCAGTCCCTGGGGAGCATGCAACCAGGCTGTGTATGGAGCAGTCCCTGGGGAGCATGCAACCAGACTGTGTATAGAGCAGTCCCTGGGGAGCATGCAACCAGACTGTGTATAGAGCAGTCCCTGGGGAGCATGCAACCAGGCTGTGTATAGAGCAGTCCCTGGGGAGCATGCAACCAGACTGTGTATAGAGCATTACTTTCATCTACAAACTGACCAGATGTTTGAGTCTGATGTGACAGACACTTTGATAGTAGGAAGGAGGAGGTCGACCACCCCTCACCCCCCCACCCCCCACCCCCAGCCCCCACCTCTCCTCCAACCCCCAGGGGTCCCGAGGCTGTAAATGCTGGAAAACTAGGCTGTGATGTCATATAAAGCACTGGACACAACTTGACCAGTTTACCTGGAGTTCATCTGCTAAAGTTGCTGTGGTGAAATCCATCATCTGAACCCATTCATCCTGACTTCTTGACCCAAAGTTTTCACTGGGCACCATCCTGGGCCCGTATTCACAACGGCGATTTATCTTTTTAACACTCGATTTATCCCCTAAGCCCGGGTTATCTTAATCGGTTAGATAAGGTACGCTCGTCAGAGGATCCTAGGTTGCGCTTTGCTATATATACTGGTTTTCAGCCAAGGGAGAGCGGAACAGGCAGTTGGAATCGTCTGAGTTTAGAGATAAATCGGAGTTAAAATAAATCGCCGATAAATCGCCGTTGTGAATACGGGCCCTCTGAGTTTAGAGATAAATCGGAGTTAAAATAAATCGCCGATAAATCGCCGTTGTGAATACGGGCCCTCCGATTTATCTCTAAACTCAGACGATTCCAACTGCCTGTTCCGCTCTCCCTTGGCTGAAAACCAGTATATATAGCAAAGCGCAACCTAGGATCCTCTGACGAGCGTACCTTATCTAACCGATCAAGATAACCCGGGCTTAGGGGATAAATCGAGTGTTAAAAAGATAAATCGCCGTTGTGAATACGGGCCCTGATCTTTTGACCTGAAGTTTCCATTTTAGATTATTTTTTTTTGGGGGGTGGGGTTGGGGGTGGTGGGTGGATGGGTTGGGGTGGATTCCATACAGCTAATAAGAATGTGCCTAAGAGAGAGTGGAAGAAAAATTTATTAGGCATTACCAAGAAAAAGTTGTGGTTGGGGGGGGGGGGGGGGGGGGGGGCGCTTAAAATTTGTTACTTGGAAGTCTGTTATACATACCATTTCCCTCAGCCCCTATCACTTCCCCCAGCCCCAACCCTTCTGCCCATCCCCCATCCCCACCCCAACCCCCACCCCTTCCTACCCTGCCCTTTGTGGGTCTACTATCTTCCACTTGACACATTCTGTTCTGAAATAGTTGGCAGCCTTGCTACAAAGAATTCCTGTCTTTCAGATTATGCTTTATGCATGTATACCTTTTAAAATAAAATGTTGATAATGAATTTTCAAATTTTTAAAATCTTAAGCATTCAAAATTTTATAATGCTTCTTCTCACAAGGGATGTCTTCGGTGCTTGTTTGTTAATTTAGTCATTAATGTTTCCAGCGTTTGTCAGTGCGTACCAGCAGATAATTTATGAATTGGACCTGTGACCAGGGGGCAAACTTTAAAGGGGTTTGAAATCTGAATGTGTGTGTGTGCATATGTGTGTGTGTGTGTGTGTGTGTGTGTGTGTGTGTGCATGTGTGTGTGTGTGCATATGTGTGTGTGTGTGTGCATATGTGTGTGTGTGTGTGTGTGTGTGTGTGTGAAGAGAAAATTGCTATGTAAAGCTAAAAGCCTATATCTATAGCTTAATTCATGTTTTCTCGTGGCTGTGAACCCTGACCTTAGATTAGTATCATGATGTGGTTTTTTTCATGCACAGGTACCAAGGCCCTTCAGGATGCCGGAATCCCTTACACTTCTGTCCAACAGGCAGCTGTTGGATATGTCTATGGTCAGTCTACTTCCCTTACACTTCTGTCCAACAGGCAGCTGTTGGATATGTCTATGGTCAGTCTACCAATTCTGATGAAACTTCATGCATTGCAGTTCTAAACAACAAACTTGACAGCAACAAGTAAATACATTGCACAGGAATAACATAATTATATACACTCCATTCTCTTTGAGCTTTGAGTCTCACAAGACAGGGAATTTTCATGGCTTATAACTGACTGGCTGAGTCATCTTTTACTGCCCTGTTATGTTTCATATAATGCTGTTTACAAATGAAGTAAACACAAAGGAGAGATGTGTAATAGAAAATTGCTTATGGTAAAAGATGCCTGTCATCTGATAAAGCATGCACAAATGAACATCTTCCCCCAATGCTAATGAAACAGTGACCATGTAACTGTACTTTTTGAGTTTTCTGCTGTTGTCATGGTTTATAAATGCATGTTTAAAGGTTGGTGGTTATTGTTAAATGGATCCGTAATGAAGTGTGTGGGTGTGGGTTGATGGGTGTGTGGGTGGGTGGGGGTGTGAGTGGATGTGTGTAAGTGTGAGTGGATGTGTGTAAGTGTGAGTGGATGTGTGTAAGTGTGAGTGGATGTGTGTAAGTGTGAGTGTGTGTGTGTAAGTGTGAGTTGATGTGTGTAAGTGTGAGTGGATGTGTGTAAGTGTTGGGGTGCACTGTTTGTTCCATGATGCACAGCCTCCATTACTTTCAGGTGACACCACCTGTGGGCAGAGAGCCTTGTACCAGCTTGGACTGACTGGAATTCCCATCTACAACGTGAGTTGGTCAGGGAAATGTAGGGCCATGTGACTTAATGCCATGTAAGAGCAATTCTTCTTAGTACAAATGCTGTTTTGAATTATTCATAGAACAAATTCATATTGTGAATATATATGCATGCATGTGTGTGTGTGAATGCATATGTATGTGTGTATGTGCATGTGCATGTTGTAACATGATTTATAAATGTATTTGTTTAGCATAACAGGTTATTACAGGGATAAATCACTCTCATCAGCATATCTTTGTTGCATGATTTGAATCTTTTCATTATTCAGTCCTCCACGAAGAGTTACAATGTTGTTCACTTGATTAAAACATTGTTTTTATAATTAAGAACAACAGCATTGCTTCACAAAACTGAAATTCCCTGGAATCCAATATCTTGATAAATTTTATGTCAGATGTGTAGTTATTCATTTGCTTGATGCAAATGTGTCTCTCGTCTTACCAGGTAAACAATGCATGTGCTACTGGATCAACGGCTCTGGTGATGGCCAAACAGCTCATCGAAGGAGGTGGGCTTTTCTCTTTCCATTTACTGATGATTTAGTCCCTAATGTCTGTAAGTTAAAGGCATTTAACTCTGAGAGACTCTCATTCATTTGCTATGCAATTTCACTCATGTGTTCTTTTCACTTGGGTTATATAAGAGCTCCTTATTATTAGATCGGATAGTACAGAGGGCTAATCAGTTTGGAGCGTTATGCTCATACTCATCACCTTAGTCGGCAACAAGATTGTGTGTGTGTGTGTGTGTGTGTGTGTGTGTGTGTGTGTGTGTGTGTGTGTGTGTGTGTAACATGTGTTTGTGTGTGTTTGTGTGCATGCATTTGTTTTCATTTTTCAGGAAAACTAGTTTTATTCATGGAAAGTTTTGTTGTTTTTGTTTGTTTTGTTGGGTTTTTGTTGGGTTTTTTTTTTGGTGTGTGTGTGCATGTGTGTGTTTCCCCCACCACTGAGATAACTCTTTTCCTGCCTGGGTGTTGTGTTGACCGAGTGTGAAGAGCTTCAGAGAGATGACATGTTTTGTGATGTGCAGGGGTGGCAGACTGTGTTCTGGCTCTTGGCTTTGAGAAGATGGAGAGAGGATCCCTTGGTGCCAAGGTGAGCATCTCAGTTGAGGCACTGTCATTAGTAGAAAACCTTGGTTGAGGAATATCTTTGGCAGATCGAAGGAGTTAGGTGAAGATCAGCTAAGAATATGCACACAAAGATATAATGCATCCATGGACATACACATTTTTATATCAACTTTGTTGTTCATTAAAAAAACTTTCTTCTTCTTCTTCTTCTTCTTCTTCTTCTTCTTCTTCTTCTTCTTCTTCTTCTTCTTCTTCTTCTTCTTCTTCTTCTTCTTCTTCTTCTTCTTCTTCTTCTTCGTCTCATTCTTCTTCTCCATCATTCTCATTCTTCTTATTCTTCTTCTCATTCTTCTCATTCTTCTTATTCTTCTTCTCATTCTTCTCATTCTTCTTCTCCATCATTCTCATTCTTCTTCTTCTTAATCATTCTCATTCTCCTCCATCATTCTCCTCTTCCACCCCACCCCCCACCCCCACCCCCCACCCCCCACCCACCAAATGAATTTAGGCTAGGTTTAGATTGCAAAGGTTGAATGGTAACACTGAATTGTATTTTGATAGTTTGCTGGGAAATTTGAGCTTGATATTTCTCTTTGTCAGTTTGTCCATCCATCCATCCATCCATCCATCCATCCATCCATCCATCCATCCATCCATCCATCCATCCATCCATCCATCCATCCATCCATCCATCCATCCATCCATCCATCCATCCAAGCATCCATCCATCCATGCATTCATGCATCCATCCATCCACCTCAGTCCATCTGTCCATCAGTCACTCTCTCTCTCTCTCTCTCTCTCTCTCTCTCTCTCTCTCTCTCTCTCTCTCTCTCTCACACTACCTACCTTTATCTCTCTCTCTCTCTCTCTCTCTCTCTCTCTCTCTCTCTCTCTCTCTCTCTATCTATCTATCTATCTACCTATCTCTCTCTCTCTCTCTCTCTCTCTCTCTCTCTCTCTCTATCTATCTAAATATCTATCTCCCTCTCTCTCTCTCTCTCTCTCTCTATCTCTCTATCTATCTCTCTCTCTCTATCTACCTATCTATCTCTCTCTCTCTATCTACATATCTCTCTCTCTCTATCTACATATCTCTCTCTCTCTCTCTCACTCTTTCTCTCTCTCTCATATGGAGGTGCAGTACACTGCCTGAAGACAAAAAATCATTGTTGATTGAGTGTGTTACTGTCTGCATGGCAGTACACTGACAGGACCAATCCCATGGACAAGCACGTGGAAGTTCTCAGCAACACATTTGGCATAGAGGGCAGCCCTGTCACTGCCCAGATGTTTGGCAATGCCGGCAAGGAGCACATGCAGAAGTATGGTAAGGTCCCTCAGTCTTCCACCCTACACGATTCATAAGATGCAAATAATTAGGGACATCATAACTTGAATTAGGCTTACTTGGAACACTTCTAGTGATTTTCGTGCCTAATGGCCTTACATAGCCCACAAAGGCTGATAGGCCATAAAACTCCATCCATCCACCCATCCATCCCATCCCATCCCTCCCATCCCTCCCATCCCATCCCATCCCTCCCATCCCATCCCATCCCATCCCATCCCATCCCATCCCATCCCATCCCATCCCATCCCATCCCATCCATCCATCCATCCATCCATCCATCCATCCATCCATCCATCCATCCATCCATCCACCCACCCACCCATCATCCATCCATCCATCCATCCATCCATCCACCCACCCACCCACCCACCCATCATCCATCCATCCATCCATTCATCCGTCTTCTGCCACGAGCAGTCTGCATGAAAATTAGCGGAGACAGCCGCGGTGTGGATAGAAAGTAAATTAGATTTTTGAAGTTTTGATGTTCTGTATCATAGTACCGTAAAAGTTGGCCTATAAGCCGCTACTTTTTTTCATGAACAGACCCCTGCGGCTTAGCCGGTGTGGCTAATGTATGACTTTTTTCTGCATCGCCAGAGTCAGCGATGTGTTTTTGAGTTTGACCTAGTTTCCGGCAGTGTGATCGTCAGTGTTGGCCTATAATCATTCTTGAATCAGCGGTGTGTTTACCTCAATTCACTCACTCACCTTCTTTTTGGAAGTTTGACGCATGACAACAACTCACACAGCATACTGATAGATCAGATCGCATTTCGATAACAGAGAAGCAACACGTAGATCTACACTGCCAAAAAAACAACCATGCCGAAAACACGGAGACAAGCCTACGATGCTGCATTCGTTAGCTGCCATAGACTTAGCTGTGTAGAAAGGTGATCGGGCTGCAGCTCAATAAATTGGCGTCAATGAAAGTATGATTCGGCGGTGGTGAAAGCAATGAGGCGAACTTGTGAAATGCAAGAAGTCAGCAAAAGCATTCCGTGGCAGCAAGGCACGATGGCCCGAACTGGAAAACGAAATGGAAGACTGGGTCAACACACAACGTGAGGATGGTCGCGGTGTTTCAACTGTACATCTTCGTCTAAAAGCATGCACCATTGCAAGACGTCTGAAAATCGACTATCTCGGTGTTGTCGTTTCTTGAGACGCAAAGAACTGTCAATACGGGCCCGTACAACTTTGTGTCAACATCTGTCACCAGATTTTGAAGAGAAAATTCAGTCCTTTCGAAACTACACACAGGAGAAAGTACATCTGTGATTGGCCCTCAGAACATCATTAATATGGATGAGGTTCGCTGACCTTCGACCTTCCATTGACAAGCACAGTAAACAAAAAGGGCGAGTCTTCTGTGTCACTGAAAACAACCGGGCACGATAAAACACACTTTACTTGTGTTCTTTCTTGCAGTGCTGCAGGTGAAAAACTTCCACCGATGGTCATCTTTAAGCGTATAACAATGCCAAAAGAGAAATTCCCGAAAGGAATCGTAGTGCGTGTGTGAACAAGAAAGGGTGGATGGACGAGAGAATGATGGAGACCTGGCTTACAGAATGCTACGGAAAAAGGCCAGGGGGGTTTTTCCGATGAACCAAAGCACTTCTAGTAATGGACAGCATGCGAGCATACATTACAGAGACTGTCAAAAAGTCTGTCACTGCCACCAATTCAATCAACGCAATCATCCCGGGTGGTACCACCAAGTACCTACAACCCCTTGACATCAGTGTGAATCGACCCTTCAAAGTGGTGATGAGGGAGGAGTGGGAGAGATGGATGGTGGAAGATGACAAATCATTCACCAAGACAGGACGTATGCAAAGAGCTACGGTTGCAGAAGTGTGCCAGTGGGTACTGAAAACGTGAGATGCGGTCAAGAAATCCACAATTATCAATGGATTCCAAAAAGCACAGATCATCGCTGCAGCAGACGATGCATTCGACACCCACAGACAACGAGGCTGGCAGTGACAGTGACACTTCCGGTGATTCTGTACCAGAGGCGATACTGAACCTGATCGTCTCTGACACGGAAGAGTCCGACTTCAGCGGATTCTCAGCATCAGATCTCGAGTAATTAAAGACCATCGAACTTTCCTTTACGGTACCTCATAACTTTTGACTTTCTGTTCTGTTCGGTTTTGATGCTTCGAACTTTCCTTGATGGTACCTCATGACTTTTCACTTTCTGTTTTGATGTTTCTGTTCGCTTTTGATGCTTTTCTCAGTGGTTTGCAGCGACTTTCTTTTGCCTTTGACATGTTTGGTTTTCATGCGGCTTGTTTGCCAATGCGGCTAATTTATGGATTTTTCTGGATTTTTTTTTTATACGGGGGGTGCGTCTTATACCCAGGTGCGCCTTGTAGGCCATCTTTTACGGTATGCATTACACACACCTGCCCCATTCCCTGCCAAGTGGCACAGGTGTTGCTCGGGGATGCTGGCTGTGCTTATGGCATTGAAGAGAGGCCAGGACAGCAATTGAACCACTCTATGTGAGTAGTGCAGTTGTAAACAGCTTAGGGCTTCTTTCAGACTCTGTCAGTTTTCAGAGTGCATTGATATGCTGACTGTGTGTAAGAGGTGTGGGTTATTTATGGCATAAGCTTACAAGATTTTTGACTCACATGCGAAGCAAAAGTGAGTCTATGTACTAACCCGTTTCGTCCGTCCGGGCGTCCGTACAAACTTCAACGTTGGATTTTTCTCGGACACTATTAAGTCTATCAATATCCAATTTGGCATGATGGTGTATGATGACAAGGCGTACAAAAACATACATAGTGACTTGACCTTACTTCAAGGTCAAGGTCGCAGGGGCCGTCTAAAAAACAGCCATTTTTCACATTTTCCCCATTTTTGACTGAAGTTTTTGAGATTGGATACCTGACCTATATATGGTTTATAGGGCAAAGTAATCCCTATCTTTTGATACCAGTTTGATTGACCTTGCTTCAAGGTCAAGGTCACAGGAGCTCTTGAAAGTTGGATTGTATACATATTTTTTGAAGTGACCTTGACCCAGAACTATGTAAGATTAATCTTCCAAACTCCATAACATTGTAGTACACATGTTATACTTTCATACTAGGTCACCCGTGTCGTCCGTCCGGGCGTCTGGGCGTCCTGTAATCCGTAAAAAAAACGTTAACGTTGGATTTTTATCTGAGACTATTAAGTCTATCAACACCCACTTTGGCATGATGGTGTAGGATGACAAGGCCTCACAAAACATACACAGTGACTTGACCTTGCTTCAAGGTCAAGGTCACAGAAACTCTTTAAAGTTGGATTGTATACATATTTTGAAGTGACCTTGTCCCTGAACTATGGAAGATAACTCTTCCAAACTTCATAACATTGTAGTACACATGTTATACTTTCATCATGAGACAAAGTTGGTCACATATCATCAAGGTCAAGGTCACTTTGACCCTTATGAAATGTGACCAAAATGGGGTAGTGAACCACTAAAAGTGACCATATCTCATGGTAGAAAGTGCCAATAAGCACCATTGTGCTTCCTATGTCTTGAATTAACAGCTTTGTGTTGCATGACCTTGGGTGATCTTGACCTTGGGTCAAGGTCACATGTATTTTGGTAGGGAAAATGTTTGAAGCAGTTCTTAATGTATGATGTCATTGCTAGGTTTAGTTGTTTGACCTTGACCTTGAAGGTCACCTGAAGGTCAACGTCCTGTAAAGGTCAAGGTCATGTAAAGGTCAAGGTCAAGCATGTGAGTCGTATGGGCTTTGCCCTTCTTGTAAGCTTTAAGTTGGGTCTTTGCCTGGCATAACAATCTGTTCTCTGCTATTTTTAAGTAATGAGAGTATGAATATAGTTGGTGCTGAGAGAGTAACTAGGAAAATCATTTTAAAAGTCTTTTGCTATCGTACAGCGTGTAATATGAAATCATTTTTCAGGAACACGGCCTGAGCACTTCCAGAAGATTGCATGGAAGAACCACAAACATTCCACAAACAACCCGTACGTCTCCTTGATTTTTTGACACATTGCTCCACATGCTAAAGATATCTGTAAGGAGCAGAGGAATGTTTGCATTGTACTGAACTGAATGAATAGATAAAGTATCTCCAACAGTTTTCCTAGGGAATGCTTAGGATGTAATACAGTGTAGTAAGTAGATTTCACTGTTGATAGGAAAGGTACCGAGTGACCCCTATTTTATACTGATTGTGACGTTGTGGATGTCAGATTATATTCTTGTTGTCAATGCAAAGGGAAGTAGTGGAGAATCACAAGTGGTTCTCAGCATGTGAGCTTCTCCTGATAAACACCACGATGGACTGCTCACATGGGAAAATTTACTGATATTTTCTTGACAACCAAGAATAAAAACGACTCTCCAAGTTTATTCTTGAATTCCATTTTCAAAATGAGAGGATTAGTTTACTTGGGTTTCATGCCCAAGTATTAACCTCTGTGGATGTGTTTGCTCTTGCCCTCAGGTACTCGCAGTTCCAGGAGGAGTACTCGCTGGAGGACATCCAGAAGTCGCCGATGATTCATGACCCCCTGACCAAGCTGCAGTGCTGGTGAGTGTCATGAGGGCATCATGGCCTGGCTTGCCTGGGGCTTTGCTGTCCCTGCTGCTAGGAAAAGTTGATAAACATTGGAGTTTTCATTCCTGACATTTTCCCATGCCCCTGTGTATTTTGTCTAAGTTCTCATGAGTGTTCCCCCTGTGAGTTCGGGGTAAGTATTGACCCACCGCGTCTCCCTACGCGATTTGTAAGAGGCGAATAACTAGGGACACCATGACTTGATTAGTGTTTACTCCAAAACTGTTCTAAACAGTATTGTGCTTAATGGCCTTACGTAGCCTTCAAAGGCTGATAGGCAGTAAACGCCATCAGTCTAATCCAATACAATCTCATGAGTATATAGTAATCATTTCATTACTCCCTTTTTGGGGGGGTTAATTCATTTATTCTAATAATAAATGCATGCTTCATTCCATGCATTAATTCATTCATGGAGCCCATCATTTGTTCCATACTTATTAGGTTTTTTGTTTGTTAGCTTGTTTGTTTGTATCTTTCTTTCTTGCTTGCTTTAATTGTGTAAGTAAAGTGTAAGGGAACTTAGATAGGAGTGAACTGAATATAGTTTACCACAACTAAATAACAGTTTATAGCAGACCTGCCTACTCTCCCGAAAAAATTGGGAGACTCCCGATTTAGGCCTGTTTCTTCCGACCTCCCGATTAGGCTTTGAATTCTCCCGATTTCGATCAATGAAACCTGCAAAAAAATATAATTTGTGAAAGTTATTCCGTGTTATACATGTTTCGGGCTTTAAGACGCGTAGGCTGAGTACGCCTTCCGGTGCCGTCAAACGTCTTTGCTTCGGCTGTTGTGATTGGTTTACTCGGATACAGTGTCCAATCGCTAACCTTGAAAGACTGTGTGCTCGACTCGGCTGTGGTCGCGACGCTCTGTTCATCGCGTTTGCAATGACGGGTAAAAAGGAAGGGACACGTTTGCATGAAACAGACGAGGATGAAATTGAATCGACATATACAGCACCAAAGAAGATTCAGAAGAAAGTGATATACACGCAGAAATGGAAAGCTGAGTACCATACAATGTTCGAGAACTTGGAGAAGTCAGTGAAGGGCGCCTATTTCGCTCACTGTGAGATTTGCCACCGCGATTTCTCAATCTCTCATGGTGGAAAACACGCAGACCTGCCTATTCTACCGAAAAATTCGGGAGACTCACGATTTAGGCCTGTTTCTTCCCACCAGGGCGTTGGCCCCCCCCCCCCCCCCCCCCCACCCCTCCCCCCCAGACCCAGGCCTGTTTTTCAGAATCTCCCGAATTGGCCTTGGGGGGGTAGGCAGGTCTGTTATAGCCTGATTTGTATTTTGAGATTGCTCTTTTTTATATTATAATGCAAAACATAACCACTCAGACAGAACACCATGACATATCTCATCTCTCTGTTTGCTACTCCAGCCCCACGTCAGATGGGTCGGCTGCGGCCGTACTGGCCAGTGAGGACTTTGTGATGCGCAATGGGCTGGAGGCCCAAGCTGTGGAGATCCTGGCGCTGGAGATGGCCACTGACCTGCCCAGTGTCTTCAAGGACAAGAGTTGCATCAAGATGGTAGGCCATTGAACCCTTTCTC
>JAWQFJ010001459.1:42793-60293 GCA_034096865.1 Theodoxus fluviatilis | reverse complement strand
CGAGCAAGACGTTTGTCACAAAACGCAGTTACATTATCGCGGCCGGATCTTAGCATAACTCCCCGGGCGTGCGAAGTCAGTCAGGAGGAGTGGCGGTATTATCGGGTACGAAACGACTTGTGGTACAAAAGGTACGAAACGACTACCAAGGTACGAAACGACTAGGTACGAATCGACTTGGGTACGAAACGACCCGCAACGGTCTGTGTGTATGTCTGTGTGTGTGTGTTGTGTGTGTTGCATATGTTAGTGCATGTTAGTGTGTGTGTGTGTGTTTTTTGTATGTGTGTGTATGTGTGTGTTTGTGTTTGTGTGTTAGTGCATGTGTGTCTCTGTGTATGTATGTGTTTGTGTGTGTGTGTGTGTGTTTTAGCGTGTTCGTGTGTTTGTGTGTGTGTGTGTATGATGTGTGTTTGTGGGTGTGTGTGCGCATGCCTCTGTGTGTGTGTGTGTGTGTGTGTGCATGCGCGCACACGCGGGTACATGTGTGTGTTTGTATGTGTGTGCGTGCACGCGTGTTTGTTTTGAAAGTCAAAATGAACTAATACACTGTACATAGAATGGTAAAATGTTGAGAAGAATTACTGAACAGTGTAAGAAAGGGGAAGAATACTCCTTTTGTTCTTAGCATCACATTCCAACACGGTGTGTATACATGGCCTAATGACTAGTTTGACCATAAATATTAATTAACTTTAAATTCCACTGGAAAAGTGACAGTCATGGCATTTTCTTGCAATTTTGTGACACATTAAAAAAATAGCATGATTGGAAGATGCTTGATTTGTATTCAGAGAAGTGATGTGCACATGAATATTGTCTTTGTCTCCTGTTATCAGTGATTTCTTTTTAATGACATGTTGATTGTCATTTGGTCATTGGCAACGTCAGTGGAATATTCTTTGCAGGTTGTTTAGGTTTTTACTTCTCCCTCTTTCTCTCTCCCTCTCTCTCTCTCTCTCTCTCTCTCTCTCTCTCTCTCTCTCTCTCTCTCTCTCTCTCCCCCTGTGTCTTCTTTGCTGTGAGTCTTGTTACCAAAACCATTTTACTTTTGATATGAGACAATGGATTGTCAAAAGGAATACAAGATAAGATTTGATATATCAATTTAAATGCAAGTTAAACTGTGTATTCATTCAAACGTGAATTTTTTTGTAACCTGTATGTGTGAAGTGAATTTGGTGCATATTTGACTACTTACAGTATCATAGTCAGTCAAAGTTGAAACCTTTTAAGTACATGTACTTTGCTAAATTAGCTGCTTTTCCCCCCTTTAATTCCTTCCTTCTTTCTGTATTTCTTTCTTTCTTTTTCTTCCTTCATTCTTTCTCTCTTTCATTTTTTCTTGTTTTCTTTTTTCTCATTTTTCGTTCTTCTCTTTTTCTTTTTTTCTTTCTTTCTTTCTTTATGTTTACTTAAGTTCTTTCTCCAAGCTTTTAAATCTGGGATACATGTAATTGTAAGAAATGGACAGCGCAGTTGCCTCCCTTGTTTATATTTTGTGAACTATCCTATGGTGACAGCAAGACATCATGTTGAAAGAGGCAGTGCATTTGTGCAAGGACAATCTTATCCTGGTTCACCTCAAGAAGCCACTGATAAATTCTACCAGCAACCATGCATGTAGAGTCCTTCTGATTAGACAAAGACCATCGTTAACTATTGCATCCAATTAGTATGGTCCTCTTTTCCATGTAGTTTTATCTGTATGACCTACTTGTTGCTTGAGTGGGCACGGCCAGACTATAACGCTGTCGCGTGCCCTCACACGCACAACCCCCACCCCCCGGGTAGGAGTGGCCGAGGTTGGGTTCAAAGTTCAGCACAGCCTGTTCGCCCTTTACTGCAGGGCTAGCCCAGTGTGCGGAGCTGTGCTGGCAACTAAGAAACATGGCAGGCAAGCGTCAGGTCCCCAACGTGCAAGTGGCACTACAGCACAACATCGGCCTGGGCGGGGCTGCCGTGGTTGGGCTCTACCGCCTCGGCTTTCCCGAGGAAGCCAGGTGAGAAAGGAAATGAATGTGCAAATTTATGCGAGATGCATCAGTGTATGAGCGTTGGCACGTTCTTGTCGGGGCAAGTGTAAGGTCGAAAATGTGGAGATGCACCCTGCGTGTGCTGTTGTGTTCTTGCTCTGCGTTCTCTTGAGGAGGGATGGTGGATTGTTGTGTGGTGGTAACGGATTGCAGAGTTTTGCTTGTCTGCATTGCATTTGTTTGGGATCATGTTGTACAAGAGCCTATGTAGTGATTTACACCCCCCCCCCCTCTCTCTCTCTCTCTCTCTCTCTCCTCTCTCTCCTCTCTCTCTCTCTCTCTCTCTCTCTCTCTCTCTCTCTCTCTCTCTTCTTTCTCTCTCTCTCTCTCTTCCCCCTCCATCCTCCCTCCCTCCCCCTCCCCCCTTCTCTCTCTCTCCTCTCCCTCTCTCTCTCTCTCTCTCTCATCCTCCCTCTCTCCCTTCCTCCCTCCCTCTCTCTCCCTCCCTCCCTCTCTCTCTCTCTCTCTCTCTCTCTCTCTCTCTCTCTTCTCTCTCTCACACAACACACACACACACACACCACATTTGAATATTTTGCCTCAAGGGCTGAATGTAAGAAAGGCACTACTGCCTAATTCACTACCCTTGTAAAATAAAGTTCGTTCGTTCGTTCTCTCTGTCTCTGTCAGTCTCTCTCTCTCTCTCTCTCTCTCTCTCTCTCTCTCTCTCTCTCTCTCTCTCTCTCTCTCTCTCTCTCTCTCTCTCTCTCTCTCTCTCTCTCTCTCTCTCAGCTTTTTAAAGGGATATTGCAAATTTGAACAATAAATGGGTTTTGTTTGATGATGCTAACTTTGACATGTTTAAAGCTGTTTTAGCTGATATTTTGCTGATATTTTGCTGCACTGCATGAAAACATGGTAAACAACTAATTCTGTGAACTGTCAATGCTGGATATGATAAAATGTGTAATTAAGGTGTTGCAACAGTAAGCTGAATTAGGTGACTAGATTTTATTCAGGAATCAGGCACCTTTATCGTTATATAAACTTCCTTAGGTAACAGTGCAACTTGGTGATATGTGCGCCCACTGACAAAATAACANNNACAAGAAGGGCAAAGCCCATACGACTCACATGCTTGACCTTGACCTTTATATGACCTTGACCTTCAGGTGACCTTCAAGGTCAAGGTCAAACAACTAAACCTAGCAATGACATCATACACTAAGAAATGATTTACACATTTTTTTCCTACCAAAAAACATGTGACCTTGACCCAAGGTCAAGGTCATCCAAGGTCATGCAACACAAAGCTGTTAATTCAAGACATAGGAAGCACAATGGTGCTTATTGGCACTTTCTACCATGAGATATAGTCACTTTTAGTGGTTCACTACCCCATTTTGGTCACATTTCATAAGGGTCAAAGTGACCTTGACCTTGATGATATGTGACCAAATGTGTCTCATGATGAAAGTATAACATGTGCCCCACATAATTATTAAGTTTGAAACAGTTATCTTCCATAGTTCAGGGTCAAGGTCACTTCAAAATATGTATACAATCCAACTTTGAAGAGCTCCTGTGACCTTGACCTTGAAGCAAGGTCAACCAAACTGGTATCAAAAGATAGGGCTTGCTTTGACCTATATACCACTTGTAGCTAAGGTCGCCATTCTCAATAACGTGGGAGAAAATTGGGAAAATGTGAAAAATGACTGTTTTTGAGACCACATTTATGGCTCCTGTGACCTTGACCTTGAAGCAAGGTCAAGTCACTATGTATGTTTTTTGAGGCCTTGTCATCATACACCATCATGCCACATTTGGTGTTGATAGACTTAATAGTCTCCGAGAGAAATCCAACGTTTAAGTTTTTTACGGACGCCCGGACGGACGCCCGGACGACACGGCTCAGTACATAGACTCACTTTTGCTTCGCATGTGAGTCAAAAACCTGTACATGGCCCCCAAACTAGGCTCAGTGGGTAGGTAGGCCTGACTTTTTCTTTTAAGGCAGGTTGAGGCTGCACACATCTGTGTCAGTGTGTGTGTGTGTGTGTGTGTTGTAGGAAATGTCATATGATATATACATGGATTAATCTGAACATATATATATATACTAGCCGCTTCGCGGCCAGGCAATGCGCAAAGCGTCAAAGCCACATACAAAGCCAAATTTTTCAGCCACCTTTTTGTTTATCTCATTACGTAACCATAACCAAAAATGTGTTCACAGATCTTCATCATTTGACTTTACCTACCCATACACCAAATTTTGGTAAAATCGGAGCACTTTGAGTTTTCGGCGGCCATCTTGATTGTGCCCACTTCCGGTTACCATGGCGACACCTTTTTTTAACCCCACCATGACCTGACCCCAGCCCACATCTAACCCCATACCAAGTTTTAAGTGGATGGGAACTCCTGTGTCTCAGGCGGCTTCGCCGCCTTCGACACAGTCGTCCATTGTTTACTCAGCCGCCATTTTGTTTTTCTCGTGACGTAACCATGGTAACCGAACAATTTAATCACAGATCATCATCATCTGACTTTGCCTACCCACACCCCAAATTTCGGTCAAATCGGAGCACTTTGAGTTTTCGGCGGCCATCTTGTTTGTGCCCACTTCCGGTTACCATGGCAACGCCATTTCTTTTAACCCCACCATGACCTGACTATGGCTCACATCTAATTCCATTCCAAGTTTTAAGTGGATGGGAACTCCTGTGTCTCAGGCGGCTTCGCCGCCTTCGACACAGTCGTCCAAATTCTTCAGCCGCCATCTTGTTTTTCTCGTGACGTAACCATGACAACCAAAAAATTATTGCGCAGATCTTCATCATTTGACTGTACCTACCCACACACCAAATTTCGGTCAAATCGGAGCACTTTGAGTTTTCGGTGGCCATCTTGTTTGTGCCCACTTCCGGTTACCATGGCAACTCCATTTTTTTAACTCCACCCTGATCTGACCCCGGCCAACACCTAACCCCACACCAAGTTTCACCTACCCACACACCAAATTTCGGTCAAATCGGAGCACTTTGAGTTTTGGCGGCCATCTTGTTTGTGCCCACTTCAGGTTACCATGGCAACACCATTTTTTAATCCCACCATGACCTGACCCCGGCCCAAACCTAACCCATACCAAGTTTTAAGTCTATGGGAACTCCTGTGTCTCAGGCGGCTTCGCCGCCTTCGACACAGTCGTCCAAATTCTTCAGCCGCCATCTTGTTTTTCTCGTGACGTAACCATGACAACCAAATTTTTTTTCACAGATCTACATCATTCGATTGTACCTACCCACACACCAAATTTCGGTCAAATCGGAGCACTTTGAGTTTTCGGCCGCCATCTTGTTTGTGCCCACTTCCGGTTGCCATGGCGACACCATATTTTTAACCTCACGTTGACCTGACCCCGGTCCACACCTAACCCCATACCAAGTTTCAAGTGGATCGGAATAAAACTGTGGAAACGTATGAGTGTCACACAGACAGACACACACACACACAGACAGACAGACAGACAGCGAAAATATATATACAGATATATATATATATATATATATATATATATATATATATATATATATATATATATATATATATATATATATATTTCTCTTTCACTGAAAATGCTTAAAAAAATTTTTTGTAATGTACTCAAAAAGTGATGACAAGGAAGATAGGACAGCATTATGTTGTTTACATTTAATTCACACACACCCACCCCACCCCTGATAAAAAAAAAAAGGTTTGGGCTGGCAGGGAAAAATGGGGTCAGTTGGGTTGCCGTAACAACAACTTTCTTTCTGTGTTGTCTAATAGCCACCGAGACAGCACCAGCTTTTCCCCAGTGCCGAGAGAAGGCTGCAGTGTCACCATACCTCGGTCGATCCCCAAACTGGGCCTTGAATCCCTCCAGGCTCTGGTCCAACTCCTCCTGAGTCACCAGGTAGCCTCGGTCATGGCACAGCTGCAAATGGGACCAACGGAATCCATGGTAATGCACTGGTATATAAGGCAACAACAACAACAACAACCACCTCCAAATTAGTTGCAGTTGAGGAAACATGGCAACAACAACAAAATAGGGTCAGTAGGTCAGCCTGAACTCTTTTCCATTCTTTTTATACTTGGAGAAGAGGCCAGATTGAACATTAAGTGATTAACATTCACTGAAAACGCTTGTCAAAAAACCATAAGTAGTGGATTCTCTGAGTGCTCATAGGGCATGGAAAATGGGTCAGCACACAGTTTGTTGCTTTTTGTCAATTTCTTGTAAAAAGTTTTTGTTTTGCTTGATTAAAAAAAAAAGTGTAGGGTGAGCAGGGAAAAAAAGAGGATCAGTCAGGTTTCTGTAACTACAACTATTGGGGGGTGGGGGTGGGGGTGGGGGGTGGGGTGCTTAAGTAAAGACACTGAAAATAGAGGTATCCATTATTTTTTAATAGCAATCTATCACCCATGTTTGGGGCTCACATTGCTTTGTGATATTTATCCCTGGTTCCTGTTCCACCTGTTTACTATATGCTTGCATTCTGTAACAAATTGTGAAATAAGGACAAAGAAAGACAGGGTGCACACGAGGTGTTAACCCATCTCCATTGTCTGAGTTGCATTTTGACATATTTACTGTGTGAAATAGCTGTGAGAGCACTCTTCTAGGCTTGCTTTGGTATTGCTGATACGAAAAGAGTGAGCGTCTAACTTTTAGACTTCAGATTAACACCACGTTGAGTCTTTTGCTTATTATGTATCTACAGCCTGTGAATGGGATTCATTATTCTGACGGCAATTCTTCTCGCATTAAAATTAAGAGTTTTGAGTATTCTGATATGGTTCCATCATGAGTGTCACTTCAACATTAGCCATTGGCATTGGGGTTCTGGTTGAAACAATTGCCCATCCCGCGGATAACAATTCGATTATTGGGGGCGAAAGTACGCCATCCACGCCATCCCAATCCCGTCCCTGGGGCTCTATCTGGACCGAGAGACCGTTAGAATAGCCGTCGCTCAGAGGGCAGGGGCGCCAGTCTGCGAACCCCACCAATGCAGATGTGGAAGATCAATGGACGCCCTTGGACCAAGCGGGCTTGGACATCACGCCCTCTCCTGTCGAGCAAGCGCTGGCCGTTTCCCACGCCACTCTGCTTTGAATGGCGTGGTGAGACGTGCCCTTCAGAGCGCTGGAATACCATCTGTCCTGGAACCAACCGGGCTCGACAGAGGCGACGGCAAGCGACCAGATGGGATGACCATCTTCCCCTTCTCCAACGGCCGAAGCTTGTTCTGGGATGTGACGTGCGTGGATACATTCGATCATTTATCAATGCTTGATCAGTTGATGAAGGAGAGCTACGCACGAAACGTTTGTTTCTATACGTAACCAGTGATTCCTGGACTTACAGTTACAGAATCAAATCCGAAATCGACAAATCAATGGGGTTGCATTTGGTTGAGAAATAGATCTTGTTTTATTACTTTCAAAATCGCAATTCATCTAGACTAAGCACTTACAGCCATGATTGTTCTCCTGATCCTCCACAACTTGTATATTTCCGCTTCATCATCCATATCTTCGTTTCAAATTGATAATTTCCAAACACACGTGCACTTGTTACGAATGTTGTGCTCGAGCGCCATACACCGGAAGTACTTTTCGCAAGTTCATTTGGATGTTTCGTATGATATATTTACAAGAAAAAAATAAGAATGTGCAATTTTCTGTTACAAAATTTGAGTTATTAAAACGTTCATTGTAGTGAAAGATGATCCCTCAAGTACGAAACTGCTGTCGTTATCTCCAAAGCATCACGATGTGGTGGTCGTCAGTACTGAAGCACGCAACCAGAGCAGTCGTGACACTTGGGTGTGCCGGTTCTGCATCGACAGGAGCACGCCATTTCAGCGCCATGGTAAGGTGCATTATGGATTTGATATGTCTGACATTTCATCGCCTCGATTTGTGGAAGAGGCGTACGCTGTTATGACCTTGATTCCGTAATTGCATGTTGTTTTCTTACGGTGAGACTTTGCGTTTTGAGGAGTGCGCGGGAGTTTCCGTGGAGCAGAACAAACAGTAACAGTACCTTTTGCCTCTCAAGAGGCGGACTTTGGTCCCTTGCATCACACGTTTGGAAACTGGAGAAAATATTTCGGAAAGCCACTATGTAAGATTTTGTGGTGGGTGTGATGCTTGGTGTCGACTATTCCAAGCGCACATTTGCAGATCTATGAATCTAGCCCCAGCAGAAGCAGCTGGAAGAAAGCTAATTGATCGCAGACTTCTGTCCTGTTTGCTGTGCTCAGGTGATCTGTTCATGCGATTGAAGAAGAGATGCGCACATTCTCCAGGTCCACTCCTTGATGACTGAAGGAGATACAAAGATAGATGATGCGTTGCTTCGCCTCTGGTCAACCTCGAGGTTGTGATTGTGGCAGACGATTTTCTGACTATCCCTGTAGATAGATGGTTAGTGTTTTACGGCCTATCAGCCTTTGTAGGCTATGTAAGGCCATTAAGCACGAAAATCACTGGAACAGTTAAGAGTAAACGCAAATCAAGTCACGGTGTCCCTAGTTATTCGCCTCTTACGAATCGTGTAGGGAGACACGGTGGGTCAATTCTCACCCCGAACCCACAGGGGGTCTGACTATCCCTATGAGCAATAGCCACGTCCAGGAGATAGTGAAAATGTTACGTTTCAAGGCTCTCCGTTCTTATTAAGTTTGAGTTATCTCGGCATGAAAAAACATGTTCGTGTCAAAAAGCAGTCACCTAATAGCGGAGAAAGAATTGGAGTACTGAAAGTTCACTGGTCCAAACGAAAATGTGCCTAACATTTATTTTATGTACTTTGCCTTACACACACACACACACACACACACACACACACACACACACACACACACACACACACACACACACACACACAGATGCACCTCATCAGAATGATTCAGTTGGTTCTAAAGATAGTCTGTGTAATGTTTTCCCCGTTCGCATCAACCGTTAGCTGAACAATGAGTGGCAGCTGACAAAAATATCTTCAGTTAGACTCCTTTTAGTTTTATCTTGCTCACCTTATCAATATACGGAGCATTAAAAGAGTGTCAACTCGGTGCACCTACATTTCTCTCTAATCTGAATGATTTTGCCATAGGTAGTACAGTAATCCCTCTGTTAAACGGGTCTCCCACATGCGACCACCCCCATTATCTGGCAAGCGACCATCCTTTTACAGACCATATGCGACCTTTGTTAATTAAACAACGGGTTTAGCAAATCGACCATTTGCTGCGTTGTCGGGCAGCATTCCTTGCAGCGCTCATTCAGAAGTTTTAATTTTCATGCAAATCCGCGCAGTTATTTTCCTTGCTTTTGTTAGCACGTTTACCGGTGCAATGGCATCCTCAATGAAATCGAAACGGAAAGTGCTTTCACTTTTTGAAAGGGTAAAATTTGTTGAAAGAAGCGACAAAGGTGAGAGTTGCTTGTCAATAGCAAAATCTTTGGGTGAGGGGAAAAACCCAAAATAATACAGTCAATTGTTAGAGAGAAAGAATCAATCAAAAGATGGTGGCAAGCTGGAGAGAGTGGAGAGAGAAAAACGAGCAAAATAAAGAAGACTGTGTTGAATACCATAGATGATGGAGTCTGTCCAGAATTGGTTCTGTGAAGTGAAAAAAGGAGAAACATTCCAGTAACGGGACGACTCATTCAAGAGAAAGCATTGCGCTTATCTCTGGAAGAAGGAATCGACGATTTCCAGGTTTCCAATGGCTGGCTTTCGAAATGTTTTTGACTCACATGCGAAGCAAAAGTGAGTCTATGTACTGAGCCGTGTCGTCCGTCCGTCCGTCCGTCCGGGCGGGCGTCCGTAAAAAACTTAAACGTTGGATTTTTCTCGGAGACTATTAAGTCTATCAACACCAAATGTGGCATGATGGTGTATGATGATAAGGCCTCAAAAAATATACATAGTGACTTGACCTTGCTTCAAGGTCAAGGTCACAGGAGCCATAAATGTGGTCTCAAAAACAGTCATTTTTCACATTTTCCCAATTTTCTCCCACGTTATTGAGAATGGCGACCTCAGCTACAAGTGGTATATAGGTCAAAGCAAGCCCTATCTTTTGATACCAGTTTGGTTGACCTTGCTTCAAGGTCAAGGTCACAGGAGCTCTTCAAAGTTGGATTGTATACATATTTTGAAGTGACCTTGACCCTGAACTATGGAAGATAACTGTTTCAAACTTAATAATTATGTGGGGCACATGTTATACTTTCATCATGAGACACATTTGTTCACATATCATCAAGGTCAAGGTCACTTTGACCCTTATGAAATGTGACCAAAATGGGGTAGTGAACCACTAAAAGTGACTATATCTCATGGTAGAAAGTGCCAATAAGCACCATTGTGCTTCCTATGCCTTGAATTAACAGCTTTGTGTTGCATGACCTTGGATGACCTTGACCTTGGGTCAAGGTCACATGTATTTTGGTAGGAAAAATGTGTAAAGCATTTCTTTGTGTATGATGTCATTGGTAGGTTTAGTTGGTTGACCTTGACCTTGAAGGTCACCTGAAGGTCAAGGTCATATAAAGGTCAAGGTCAAGCATGTGAGTCGTGTGGGCATTGCCCTTCTTGTTGTCAAGTATTTTGAGTAAATGAATCAAATCATGGAAAATAATCCACATTTATTTTTATGTTCTTCTCTTTTTGATTTGATCACCTTTGTTATAGCTATTGAGCGCAAGAAGGTGCCGATATAGATGGTCATTATCCTCTGGGGCATGGAACACATACTGACAGTCACAATCAGTTACATTGCTCTCCTGAACAAGGAAGTGGCATGCAAAAAGTTAACACTTATTTAACTGATTCTGGTTTACAATACACTAAAAAGCCTGTTGGACTAAAGAGGCTACTTTTATATCATGTGTCCTTGTACAGTTCCTCCCTGTCTCACTGGTTCCCATTATACGACCACCACCCCTTCCCCCCCCCCCTTCCCCCCCCCCCCCCCCCTAAAATCGTGTTTCAGCAGATTTTGGATGGTCGCATAACGGAGAGACTACTGTAATAGATAAGAGCTTTGCTCTTTCTGGACCCCTGCATTTTTAATGTACAGTGATTTTTGGCCTGTACACTTGAAATGGGTAGCAAAAGTGCAGACTGATTTATCTTGAGTGGGGAATGTTTGAGATTGTTTGAGCGCTTGTGTGTCCCCCCTCCCGAGAATGCTACTGATAACCATTATTCTCACTCATATAATGATATATTGGTATGTGATTAATGTGGTTTATTTCCAGCAAAGGATTGCTTTGAAAAATGTTTAGAGGTTTTTGATGCTCTGGCAAATTTTGAAGGTTTTTCTTTTAAAAAATCTGAAGCTGTAAAGTCTTGTAGCTCGCCTCCTGTGTATGCACCCCAGAATTTGCTTTAAAATGAGGCTTTCACTGTTTCAGATTATCATAGAGGTGTTTCAACTGAAACCCAGATCAGTTCATCTATAAATTTTCAAATTGAATGAATGACTTTCAGATTACTTCATTATAACTTGAATGTAATGTGTAATCTGTTAAGGAAAGAAAAAGTTAGGACTGGCAGGTGATATTTTTCTGTCACAACATTTGATCAACCCAGCCATTTACCGAAGTAATGAATGAATTCCAAATGGCATATTCATCAATTGAATCCTTGTGACTGGATGACAGTACTTGAGAAGGGAAGTGAATTCGCGCCTTGGGATTGGCAGAAGCTGTCGGATGTGGGCACTTGAACTCAGTGCCCCTCGGTTGTAGAGCACAGCCCAGTGTTTGTGTACTCTGTTGCCTGTGTCTGATTATGGCCTCTGTAAATGAACTGTCTCTTGTCATGCCTTGAGGGAGAGAGAGAGGGATGGAGGCCTAGATTGAGTATGTACTGTCTTTATGGAATGACCCACCTATGACCCAAACCAGGGTTAGGGGCACTATGGGTTTTGATGTTTGCCTGCAGCAATAAATGTGGGAATGTCCACACTTTCAGTGGGATGGGTATTAACTCATCCACACGGCCCACGCGGTCCCTGGGCTTAGCCAATCGCTGACGCGGAAACTAGTCTATTTTTAGCGCAGACTTCGCTGGGTCACACTGGTCTCACAAATACAGCACTGTCTGAGCTGTAACTAGTGCTCTCTCTCTCTCTCTCTCTCTCTCTCTCTCTCTCTCTCTCTCTCTCTCTCTCTCTCTCTCTCTCTCTCTCTCTCTCTCTCTCTCTCTCTCGTACTCTGCACTCTCTCTCGTACTCTGCTCTCTCTCTCTCTCTCTCTCTCTCGAGTATTCTGCGCTCTTTCTCGAGTATTCTGCACTCTCTCTCTTTCGAGTACTCTGCACTCAACCCCCCCTCTCTCTCTCTCTCTCTCTCTCTCTCTCTCTCTCTCTCTCTCTCTCTCTCTCTCTCTCTCTCTCTCTCTCTCTCTCTCTCTTCTCTCTCTCTCGTACTCTGTACTCTCTCTCTCTCTCTCTCTCTCTCGTACTCTGTACTCTCTCTCTCTCTCTCTCTCTCTCTCTCTCTCTCTCTTTGTAAGAAAGGCAGAAATGCCTAAAATTTCATCCTTGATAAATAAAGAATCAATCAATCAATCTCTCTTGTACTCTGCACTCTCTCTCGTACTCTGCACTCTCTTGAGTACTCTGCTCTCTCGGGCGCAAAACCCGTGGACTCACTCTATATAAGCCTCGCACTGTTAGTTCACTTACCCTCTATTGCGATCTCAAGCGTGTGCACACACACACACACACACACACACACACACACACACACACACACACACACACACACACACACACACACACACACACACACAAACACACACACACACACACACACACACACACACACACACACACACACATTCACACACCCCATGGGCGAAGGCTGTTCCTACCAAACTGACCTGACTCTAAACGCTCGCTGTAAGACATCCTCCGACATTCACTCGACAACTTGGTAGCCCGGCCTGCGCTGGACTGGATAGTCGATGTGGTGGTTCATTTTTTCGCATTGATCTGAAGCACCGAGCTGTCACCTCCACCGTTGAATCCTCTTGCTCATAGATCCTAATAGTAATATCGTCTAAATAACATGAGTAGTATTTATTAATACCCCTATCTATCACAGTGTGAGAAATCTTCTCACTGTCTGGCAAAAATGATACACAAATGCTGTCCGGAATACCACGCAACGAGTCAGTCGGCGTTCTCGCTGATGCCATTTTGCGGCCTGCTTGTGAGACCACGCGATTTCCCGCGAGAAAGGGGTGTGTCGTGGATGGGTTAATAGACCCATCCACAGGGCCCACGTTGTCGCTGGGCTTAGCCACTCGCTGCACGGAACTAGTCTATTTTTAGCGCAGACTTCATAGGCTCACACTGGTATCACAAATACGGGGCAGTGCACAGGCATGTGTGAGGGAAATGGACCATACCGGATAATAGGATAATTCCCAATGGAAAATATCGGTTACGGAAAAGGTGTATAAATAGCCCGTGGAAAGGCGAGGTTATGAGAGGAAAGAAAAGCAGAGAGAGATAGAGAGAGAGAGAGAGAGAGAGAGAGAGAGAGAGAGAGAGAGAGGGAGAGGGAGAGGGAGGGGGGGCAGGCAGGCAGACAGACAGACAATAAAGAGAGAGTGTGTGTGTGAGAGAGAGAGGGAGGGAGGGAGAAAGGGAGGGAGGGAGGGAGAGAGAGAGAGAGAGAGAGAGAGAGAGAGAGAGAGAGAGAGAGAGAGAGAGAGAGAGAGAGAGAGAGAGAGAGAGAGAGAGAGAGAGAGAGAGGGAGGGAGGGAGGGGGAGGGAGGGAGGGGGAGAAAGGGAGGGAGCGTGAGGGTTGAGTGAGGATAGACGTACAGTAACGCTTCATTGCGAGGATGATGCTTATGTACCTTACCATCTCATTACACAGCTTGTCTGTCGTGATGGTAGTTCTGAGATTTTGGGTAGAGCACGGTTTTACAAAGCTCCAGGATTAGAACAGAATATATCCCATCCAACATAAGCGAAGAGCAAAGGTTCACCCCTGTCTCGATCAAGTCTTCGAATCGAGCGTGGTTGGTAAATTTCTTTCTCATCAATGCAACTAGTGAAGGTAAAGGTATAGGTATAGCGACTCTACACCAACCCGAGGTGCACAATCCGTTTTAAACTTAACTACCTGATCACTGGAACACTTGATCAACATTTTACAGGCACCTGACAACAGACAGATATGACGCTCATTGTCATGCAGATGCCAGCACCACCTCCACTTCCCGAGCTGTCTCCTCCACCGTTGAATCCTCTTGCTCATAGATCTTAATTTCGTCTAAATAACATGAGTAGTATTTATTCATACCCCTGTCTATCACAGTCTGAGAAATCTTCTCACTGTCTGGCAAAAATGAGACACAAATGCTGTCTGGAATACAACGCAACGAGTCAGTCAGCGTTAGCGTGGAAGCCATTTTGCCGCCTGCATGTGATACTACGAGAGCTACAGCGAGAAAGGGGCGTGGCTGTGAATGGGTCAATTGGCGCTGCCAGGCGGTCAAATTTCCTGACTATCAGTTGGGCGACTTGGGATCAGTCCTCAGATGTGAACAACACTAATCTCATCATAGCACTGCAGTATAGAACTTAATGTTAGACTTAGACTTAGATAGTGTGGACTGGTCATGACACTTATGCAACTCAAATATTTGCAGTGAATTTTAGTTATGGGTTGGGAATAAGAAATGACCCATCAAGTCTGGCTATGCAATTTATTAGAGGGGAATAACTACACTAGGGAAATGGTGGCTTGACTGCCTCTTATTCTAACCAGCTCTTATGCTCTTTGGTGACCAATGGCTTTAGATAGTCTACAAGGCTGATAGACTGTAAAACTCCATCATCCATCCATCCATCCATCCATCCATCCATCCATCCATCCATCCATCCATCCATCCATCCATCCATCCACCCACCCACCCACCCACCCACCCATAAACTTAGCATTTACTGTTTCACATACTTGTTCTGTCCTGATTTCATTTTGAACTGTTGTAACTTGTAATCAGGATTTAAAGTCAAAGTTGCAGCAGTTAATGCAAGTGCCATTGTGGAGACCAGGGGCCGGTTGCTCAACAGATGGCTACCTGCCAGCTAAATTAGTGTCAGTTAGTGACTAGTTGCAAATAACTAGCTAGCAGTTAGGCACACTATAGTATCTATCGGAGTTGCACAGCGTCAATTTAACTGAAGCTAACGCTAGTAGCTGAATGTTAGTCCTGCTACGTCACAAGGCAATAAAGAGAGCTTTTTCATTGGTTAGTTGATGAATGCAACGAGCTATTTGATTGGGTGGGTTGGGGGATTTTCCACACGGAGAGAGGCAAACGCACACGTCAGCGAGAGAGTTGATACGAGCCCAGCCAAGCTTCGCTCAATTCTATTTATAGCTGACACCAGGAAAGATTATAAATACATTGTTGTCCTCGAACCTGCCTTTGGCTGTGTTTATAGTACAACTGTCTTCAGTTTTCGCGTCTTTCAGACAGCTTACCAGATTATCGGAAATGGATCAATATCGAGAAGGATTATGTTGCTTTTGACTGGTAACACAATTTTATGGCCAAAAGCACGGTAAATGAATAAAACCTCGTGTAGATTATGAACAACTAGCAGGTACCCGTGCTACGCACTGCTGATGTGTGAATATTTTATAGCATGTTTACATACAAACTCAGACTGACTTGGAAATACCAAACACATTGATATAAAAGAAGAGTAAGTACTGTTACATGTTGAAAAGTGGATTAAAATATTAAAAAAAATAAAACCTTTCCGGGGCTCAAACCCAACGACTTTAGGACTTTCGAGTGTTCACAGTCCCGCGCTCTATCCCCTCGTCTACTGACTCACATGACATCATAGGGAGTCGCTAACATATATGATCATTTGTACAGCAACTGAAATGTGCGTTTGCCTTTAACTAAGGTCAGAGGCAGGGACTCCTTGTGTTCTGGTGTTTTATGAGTTTACGTTGAGATTTGTACAGTAACTGTAGTGTGAGTGAGTGTTTATTTTATGAGTGTACACTGAGATTTGTCCAGCAACTGTAGTGTGAGTGAGGGTTTATGAGTGTACACTGAGATTTGTCCAGCAACTGTAGTGTGAGTGAGGGTTTAGGAGTGTACACTGAGATATGTCCAGCAACTGCAGTGTGAGAGAGTGTTTTATGAGTGTACACTGAGATTGTACAGCAACTGCAGTGTGAGAGAGTGTTTTATGAGTGTACACTGAGATTGTACAGCAACTGCAGTGTGAGTTTGCATTTCAGGCTGAAGGCAAAGACTCCTGGAAATCCGCCCCAACATCTACGCCTTTTCTGCCAAGGACATTGATGGCAATGAGGTGTCTCTAGAAAAGTATAAGTAAGTACAAACACTGTGTACCTTGGAGAGCAAATGGACAGTCACACAGACACACATATGCACATGCATGCATGCACCCACACACGCACACACACACACACACACACACACACACACACACACACACACACACACACACACTCACACTCACACTCACACACTCGCCTGTGTGTGCGCAGAAGCAGACAGACAAAATGACATCTTTCATGTGTATGCTTGTACAATGGACTTTTAGGATACAGATGTTAAAAATCAGGCACTTATTTCAAGGAAATAACAGACATGTTTTGCTTAATCATAAGAACTCAATTCACATGTTGCAACAAAAAAAAAGAGAGTAGAAGTTGAGATGATATACTAAATAAATCAATAATGGCTGGGAGTAAAAGAAAGCAGTTACACAGTATCTGGTGAGATGGTGTTAGAATTGACATACTAGAACTAGAGGCTTGTTCAGGAGGCGCAGCGCTGCAAAGTGCTGCACAGCACTGCATGTGATTCACTCCTGAACAGCAATTTTGGGGCGTGATTCACTCCGCTGAGCAGCGCTCTGCATCACTGATCCGAGGTGATTCAGATGATTTTGAATCATTTTCAAAATGGCGTCTTCGATCCCGCACTGGCTGTCGATGCGTAAAATAACCCTCAGAAACATCATTTTGGAACTGGAACGGGCTTTATTTGCCCCAAACGCCCTGTATGCGCGAGTAATGGCAAGTAAGGATGACACAGTAGTGGACTTTATTCATGCAGAATACATTTAAACGTGCATGAACGATGTCTGTGGCAAAGAAAACACTTTCTTAGCGTCTATCAACACAACATGGGGCGCAGAAGATTTACCTCCCCTTTAACAAGTGAAGCGCTGCACAAAATCTGTAGGTGTTCAGGAGAGGCAAAGAGCGCTCAATTGCCAACTTGAAGCGCTCATGCAGCGCTTTATACTCCTGAACAAGCCTATGAAGTGAGTGAGGGTTACCTGTTCTTTTTTGACTCACATGCGAAGCAAAAGTGAGTCTATGTACTGAGCCGTGTCGTCCGTCCGTCCGTCCGGGCGTCCGTAAAAAACTTAA
>JAWQFJ010001459.1:32500-37776 GCA_034096865.1 Theodoxus fluviatilis | reverse complement strand
TGATTAAAGCTGAATTTGAATTTGATTTGTGCAGCCCAGTCATTCATTTGCGTCCAATCGTCATCCTTGTGCGAATGGTTTTGATTGGAAGGTGCCAAGTAGTACGGAATTCCCTAGACATTTAACGAGCCACAGAAAAGATTAATAATCTTTAATACTACTTGTGACAAGTGTACACTGAGATTGTACAGCAACTGCAGTGTGAGAGAGTGTTTTATGAGTGTACACTGAGATTGTATGTATGTATGTATGTATTTTCATTTTTACTGCGCCATTATCACGATAAACATGCTCATGGCGCGACTGCAGTGTGAGAGAGTGTTTTATGAGTGTACACTGAGATTTGTACAGCAACTGTAGTGTGAGAGAGTGTTTTATGAGTGTACACTGAGATTGTACAGCAACTGCAGTGTGAGAGAGTGTTTTATGAGTGTACACTGAGATATGTCCAGCAACTGCAGTGTGAGTGAGTGTTTTATGAGTGTACACTGAGATTGTACAGCAACTGCAGTGTGAGAGAGTGTTTTATGAGTGTACACTGAGATTGTACAGCAACTGCAGTGTGAGAGAGTGTTTTATGAGTGTACACTGAGATTGTACAGCAACTGTAGTGTGAGTGTTTAGGAGTGTACACTGAGATTTGTCCAGCAACTGTAGTGTGAGTGAGGGTTTAGGAGTGTACACTGAGATTTGTCCAGCAACTGTAGTGTGAGTGAGGGTTTAGGAGTGTACACTGAGATTTGTCCAGCAACTGTAGTGTGAGTGAGGGTTTAGGAGTGTACACTGAGATTTGTCCAGCAACTGCAGTGTGAGTGAGTGTTTTATGAGTATACACTGAGATTTGTACAGTAACTGCAGTGTGAGTGAGTGTTTTATGAGTGTACACTGATATTTGTACAGTAACTGCAGTGTGAGTGAGTGTTTTATGAGTATACACTGAGATTTGTACAGCAACTGCAGTGTGAGTGAGTGTTTTATGAGTGTACACTGAGATTTTTACAGCAACTGCAGTGTGTTTTATGAGTGTACACTGAGATTTGTACAGCAACTGCAATGTGAGTGAGTGTTTTTATGAGTGTACACTGAGATTTGTACAGCAGCTGCAGTGTGAGTGAGTGTTTATGAGTGTACACTGAGATTTGTACAGCAACTGCAATGTGAGTGAGTGTTAATGAGTGTACACTGAGATTTGTACAGCAACTGCAGTGTGAGTGAGTGTTTATGAGTGTACACTGATATTTGTACAGCAACTGTAGTGTGAGTGAGTGTTTATGAGTGTACACTGAGATTTGTACAGCAACTGCAGTGTGAGTTTGCATTTCAGGCTGAGGGCAAAGACTCCTGGAAATCCGCCCCCAACATCTACGCCTTTTCTGCCAAGGACATTGATGGCAATGAGGTGTCTCTAGAAAAGTATAAGTAAGTACAAACACTGTGTACCTTGGAGAGCAAATGGACAGTCACACAGACACACACATGCACATGTATGCATGCATGCACCCACACACGCACACACACACACTCACACACTCGCCTGTGTGTGCGCAGAACAGACCTGTTTAATACACTACGCATTGAGCGTAGTAAACTATGCATTTGCATATTATACTATGCAACTACGCAAGTCTATTATTTTCTACGCAAACGGTATTGTTTTGGCTACGCATATCACAATTCGCAATTTTCATTATCTCGCTTGACAGATTTTTTTGCCGATCCTTGTTTTCGGGCGGAAGTCGTTTGCTGCATGCAGCGCGTGCACATAGGGTCTTTGGCATGCAGCCCCGAGGATTATGTCATCCTCCCTACACTCTACTTTGAGAGAAGAGACGCCAGAAGTGGCGTTATTCTTCGCGCCAAGATATTATGTCATCCTTCCTCCCTACACTCTACTTTGAGAGAAGAGACGCCAGAAGTGGCGTCATTCTTCACGCCAAGATATTACGTCATCCTTCCTCCCTGCACTTCGCGTTGTCAACCTGCCCCGAGTTGCACAGCCCCGGTGCTTGAAAGCGCTGGACGGGAGCAGCGATTGCGCCGCTCAAACGCTTCGCTAAATTTTCCGCTCATCGCAGCTTACAAGCGCTGACGAGACAGTGGTCTCGTCAGCGCTTGCAAGCGGTGATGAGAGGGAAATTTAGCGAGTCTCGTCAGTGCTTGCAAGCTGTGATGAGCGGGAAATTTAGCAAAGCGTTTGAGCGGCGCAATCGCTGCTCCCGTCCAGCGCTTTCAAGCGCAGGGACTGTGCAACTCGGGGCGGTTTTACTGCCAACCCACGTGCGCTTTTCGAGACAATGGTTGAACGAAGAGCACACGAAACTGAAGATGAGAACTGTGAAGAAAATGACTCCGAAATGCCACCAACCAAAAAGAAGACGAGCAAAGTGCTGAGCCAAGTCTTTCTGCCAAAATATCATGAGGAATACCCATGCCTTGTCACTTCGCAGAAATGAAAACAGTTTGCTCATTCAGTCACTGCACTGTCTGCGACTCCCATTTTTCCGTCAGCCACGGTGGAAAGTTTTATCGTTTGACTTAGCCATTTTTTTCGGTTTTTATCAATAACGGTTGAAGCTTTATATTCTAACCCAATCCCACGTTTGACTCTCAACGGGTTGTCCCTACGCCCTAAGTCCAGGGCCCGACACTGATGTTGGACACAAACGTGACAAAAAGTAATGCGTCCGGGTTTAGGTGAAACTCCCCGGACAGGCTAAGTCAGTCAGGCGGGGTGGTGGGTGCTGCCTGGGCTGAGCGCTATCGGTAAAATCCCCCCCAAACATTTTAGTAACAAAAATTTTACGGTTTTTTAGGCGTTTTAGGAAAAAAGAATCAAAATGGCCTTAAGAACTTTTGACCCAAAAAATCCCACAATAGCGGTCCCCCGCAATAGAAAAAAAAGAGGAAAAATTTCTAAGTTAAAAAAAAGTAACAAAAATTATGTTTTTTTTAGGCGTTTTAGGAGAAAAGAATCAAAATGGCCTTAAGAACTTTTGACCCCAAAAAATCCCGCAATAGCGGGCCCCCCCCCCCCCCCCCCCCCCCCCCCGCAATAGAGAGCCGACCCCGGAAATTCTACACATTCAATTACAAAACTACACATTTCTTCACTTTTGTTCCCACAAACTACACCAGCAAAGTTTTAGGGGTAAACAGGTCTGGCAGAAGCAGACAGACAAAATGACATCTTTCATGTGTATGCTTGTATAATGGACATTTAGGATACATATATTTTAAAAATCAGGCATTTATTTCAAGGAAATAACAGACATGTTTTGCTTAATCATAAGAACTCAATTCACATGTTGCAACAAGAAAAAAGAGAGTAAAAGTTGAGATGATCTACTAAATAAATCAATAACGGCTGGGAGTGAAAGAAAGCAGAACTTTACACAGTATCTGGTGAGATGGTGTTAGAATTGACATACTAGAAATGAGTGAGGGTTACCTGTTCTTTTTCTCTTTGGTTGGGAGGATGAGTGATGTGTCTTGGTGTTGGATAAGAGATGTGGCAAGCAACTTATTGTTGTGCACAGATAGGGGCACCTCTGAAAGCCCAGCAGCCTGGCATTTTGAATGATGAGGGGGGCATCAATTGGCTCTAGTCATATATATTACACACTGTAGCCAGTGTAGGTGATCTCATCACTGGAAGAATATGTTCAGCTGTCTCACAGAAGGTGAACTTGAAACAAATGCTAACAACAGTTTCAAATATTTTGATGAATTAAAGCCTACCCATTGCTCAGCAGTCATTCATAATATTAATAGATACATAAAAACTGTTTCAAAGTAAATAACCCAGAAATTCATAGCACTGATATTTACAGAACATGTAGGTAAGTCACTACAGTTAGAGACACATCTCTGCCTCGGGTTAGATTTGACCCTGTTGTGTGCGTTTGATTTGCAGGTAAAGCTCTTACCCTTCTCAATTATACTAACTCTCTGTTTATACAACAGGCACATCATAATGCCTTGTCATGATCATGGCATTACAGAACTGCTGTTCTGAATATGTTTGGACTTTGTACTTTGTACCGCTGGAGAATTGCTCAGCCTTACTGAACCAGCCTGGAATCATTTGAATTTAAGCAAACAGGGGAACTCCGTCAGCCAGACAGGCAGCTGAATCTTGGTGACTAGATTACCGCTGCAAGTTGTCTGTTTATGCTGCAAGTGTTTGCTTTGAGGCTCTGGATGCTTGCACAGCTCTCTCGGTGGCAGCGCTTGCAAACCTTGCAGTTCTCCGGCTATTCAGTTCAGTTTCTCCACATAGATGGAAGGCTATAAGTGGTCTCAATGTGTAACCCTGCATGGAAAAACCTGGCATAACTCAGAAAAATGGTCATTTCTGTGTGTGTGTGTGTGTGTGTGTTTATAACCATGAAATAAATCAAAATATTATAAACAACTTGCAAAAAATAGAATCCTGATAACTCAAAAACTTAAGTTTAAAATTTTCTTCTTCTTCTTGTCGATTGCTAGATGATTGCGCCAGTCGCCCGCACAAATGCAGCTGTTCTCCGCAGCTCCTCCAGGTTGCCACATAGTTTGCTCCTCACTGGTGTTGGGTCTGGCCACGTGGCTCTTCTGAGGGCATCATGGTGGGGGCAGTCTTGGAGAAGGTGTTTACTGGTCATCGAGGCAGTGTCGCAAGAACATCTGTCTATCTGACCGACTTTGAACTTGTGGAACATATGTGCCGGCAATTTGTTGCGTCCTGTTCGGAGTCTGAACAGAAAACTCAGAAAAATGGTCATTTCTGTGTGTGTGATTTTTTTAAATAATCATAAAATAAATAAAAAATATTATAAACAACTTGCAAAAAATAGAATCCTGATAACTCAAAAACTTAAGTTTTAAATTTTAAAGCATGACATTATCTCAAATACATGGTAAGGAAATTGTTGAGCTGTTTTGCCTGTTATTTCCATCAAGTTAACGCAGGGATTTCCCAAGCAGGATCACATCAAGTGCATTGAGCATAGATGAGGCATGATTTCCATGGCCTTTCATGCGTGGACTGGTGCCTGACTGTGGGCCTTGTGCAACCCCCACCGACACTGGGGGGGCATACATTGACATATGAAGAAGCCTTTGGAAGTAAAGCAAAATGCCTTTCCTTTATCTTGCATATGAGGCTTTGAGAAGGCTGGTTTATTTGGCTGCTCATGCTGCCCAAGCAGACACTTCACATAGGCAGTGAATGGAGAGGCAAAGAAATGTGGTTGGATTGAGATCTTATGCTGCTGACGGCTGTGAGGTGGAGAAAA
>JAWQFJ010001459.1:0-27500 GCA_034096865.1 Theodoxus fluviatilis | reverse complement strand
TAGCCTATGTTTTCTCATGTGTATTTTAATGAAGACGTGACATTTTTGCTAAGATTCCTTTGAAATGAACCTGTTTGCTGCAGTGTGTTTGCTCGTGATATTGCAAATAAAGCAAGTTGACTGATGGCATGGCACTTATAGTATAAAAGGAATAACTTTGAAATGTATTAACTTGTATTGGATGTAGAAGAAAGACAATGGTTGAAAATGTTGAATGAGATTGTACAGATAAAGTTAGTAAGTGTATCTGTGTGTATTTCTTCTCCAGGGGCCATGTTTGCTTGATTGTGAATGTGGCCTGCAAATGAGGCTTCACCGAGAAGAACTACATTCAGCTACAGGAACTGCACACCCAGTACGCTGAATCCAAGGGTCTGAAGATCCTGGCGTTTCCCTGCAATCAGTTTGGAAGCCAGGTGGGTTTCCGGAACATTCCTTGGCTTGCAAGAGGAATTTGGGTCCAAGCATATCGTTTGAAATAAAGTGTTAGTCTTCCCCAAATCAGTGTAGACACAACTTCAATTTTAGTATTAAACTAAAATCAAATGCCTTATGTTCAGCCCTTCAGAAATAAAGTAATTAGAGGTTTTTAAATAGCTTAGGCACACCCCCAAAAAAAAGTTGTAACTTACAGTAACCCAACTGACCCTTATTTTCTGCCAATCCAAAACTTTTTTTTCGATTATGCAAAAAAAGAAAGGAAGGAAGAAATGTCTGTTCACCATCCCTTTGCATCTATTTCCCCAACTGCTGTGAACTTTCTTTTCCAATGTTAGTATCAAGCTGCAGTTAGATGCCAACCCTTCAGACAGAAAGTAGTAGAATTTTTACAAATAAATCTGAGCTAAATGTGTTTGTTGCTTCACTATGCCTCTGCATCCATGGATGCTGTTGTGCATGGCACGCTGTTTATTTTTCCACCAGGAGCCTTGGCCTGAACCAGAGATCAAGAAGTTTGTCACTGAGAAGTTTGGGGTGACCTTCAACATGTTCAGCAAGATCAATGTCAACGGAGACGACGCCCACCCACTCTTCAAGTACCTCAAGAAGGAGCAGAAGGGGACCCTTGGAGAGTAAGAAGTCTTACTGCACTGGCTCTGTGTGTGTATGTGTGAGTGTGTATCTGTGTGTGTGTGTATCTGTGTGTGTGTGTGTATCTGTGTGTGTGTGTGTATCTGTGTGTGTGTATCTGTGTGTGTGTGTGTGTGTGTGTGTATGTGTGTGTGTGTGTGTATGATGTGTGTGTGTGTTCGGTTTGTGTGTGTGTGTGTGTTTTATGTGTGTGTGTGTGTGTGTGAGAGAGAGAGAGAGAGAGAGAGAGAGAGAGAGAGAGAGAGAGAGAGAGAGAGAGAGAGAGAGAGAGAGTGTGTGTGTGTGTGTGTGTGTGTGTTGTGAGAGAGAGAGAGAGAGAGAGAGAGAGAGAGAGAGAGAGAGAGAGAGAGAGAGAGAGAGAGAGAGAGAGAGAAGTGTGTGTGTGAGTGAGTGTGTATGTGTGTGTTTTCATGTGTGTGTGTGTGTTTTCATACATTGTGTGTGTGTATTATGCATTTGTGTGTTTGTCTCTGTAAGTCAGTGTGCATGTGCAGGCACATGTGTTTGCATGCATGTAAGCATGAGTATATGAGAGAGAGAGAGACAGAGAGAGAGAGTATGGCATTTAAACTTGTCATATGACATTTGTGGTCTGTTAATAACTACAAATAAATCCCCTAAGTGGGTGTGTTTGTGGTGTGTTTTTTTTCATTTCCAGTGTCCAAGTTTACATGTGTACAGAGCATAGAAGGCTGCATGTATCCTCACCCATTTCCAGTGTCCAAGTTTACATGTGTACAGAGCATAGAAGGCTGCATGTATCCACACCCATAAGGAGCAGTCAGTCTTTTCTCTGCATATAAACCTTTTTGCCTTGAGTCATCCTTGTCCACTTGCCCTTTCAGCTTCATCAAGTGGAACTTCTCCAAGTTTCTGGTGGACAAGGAGGGCAAGCCTGTCAAGCGCTACGCTCCCAATGTGGAGCCCAAGGTAAACTCCGCTGATGTTTTAGACAGATGGAAAGAAAGGGAAGTTCCTGTAAATACTTTCGTTTTGCTTTGGCACTTCATAGACATTTAACCAAGACTATTGCAGTCACACAGAGGGGTAGGTGCAATGTATGCAGGGTTGCCTACCCATCCGGAAATTCCGTATTTTGTCCGGAAATGTAAAAAAATCGGCGAGCGTTCCTGAAAATACGGGAGTTTATTTTGCGTTCCGGAAATATCAAAATAAAAACTATATTATAATAAGTTTTAAAATCGTTGGCCTGTGGCTGTGCGCGAATCGTTTTCCGAAGCGGTCTACCGATGATTGCCGAATGGGTTTGTTCTTAAGTGCGCAGGCGCAGCGCGCGAAAATATTTCCGAAGATTGCCGAGTGACTTCGTTTTCGTACAGTGCGCAAGCGCAACGCACGAAGTGTTTTTCCGGAGAGTGCCGAACTTCTTCGTTTCCGGTATGTGCAGTGTTCATGTGCAACAATGGCGTCCAAACGAAAGCCAAGCGATTGTGTTTCTGAATCATCGAAGAAACAGCGGAGGTCGCAGGTCTACATTCCAGCGTACACGGAGAAGTATCCATTTATAGTCCGCGGCACCACTGACTTCACTGTCAAATGTACGACTTGTGATAAGCAGTTCAGCATCTCCAGTGGTGGCGCCAACGATATCAAAAGGCATGTTGAAGGCCCAATGCATGTGAAGAAAAATAAGAAGAAGATCGCAGCAGCGCAAAAACCTATCAGTCAATATTTTACACCGCCTCCTTCGAAAGTGTCCCAAATCGACATCGATGTAATTCGAGCTGAGGCGATGATGGTAGACTTGACAGTAGAACGAACCTCCCAATGGCGGCATTGGACAAACTAAGTGTAGGTGTCAAGAAAATGTTCCCTGTAGGTATGTTACAAAACGCGGAATCCACTCCCGTTTTGGATGTCGTAAAATTGAAACCCGGTTTTTTGCACATCGAGGAGGGTAGGTCACCAAATGCACGTTTTCTGATGAAATCGGAAGTTAATTAAGTAGGGCACCTATTGTATGACGTAGAGCACATATTTCTGTGCAAGAAAGGAGAAAAAGGCGGTAAGTCTAAAAAAGTATATACAGTGGGACCTGCGAATAGCGACCCTCTAAATAGCGACTACCCTCGCAATAGCGGCTGGTCAGAGCCGGCACGGATCGATTTCTTAAGAAAATTACCTCTAAATAGCGACTAACCTCGCTATTGCGAATAACGACCCCCCCTTGCCGGTCCCGATCGCTGTTTTTACTTGCGAATAGCGACTCTCTCTTCCCTGGGGCGGCATTTCGCGAAGTGTCTGCACCACACGGCCGTTCCCAGAGGTCGGTTTAGTTGAGCCGCGCTGACATGTATACAATGCTGGGGTCAGAAGTGGGTCAGGCAATCTAAAAATAACCTTTGCAGCCGATGAGCCTGCTTCAGTGTTTTTGCCTCATGCCATTCATCCCCCACAAAATGGCTACAAAGAGGAAAGCACTAACGCTGGAACAGCGGATGGAGGTCTTGAAAAAAATAGACAATGGTATGACCCTACAGGATGTGGCCAAACACTTCGATGTTGGTTTGACACAAATCAAATCAGTAAAGAGAAAACGAGAAGAGTTAAAACAGCGATGGGAAGATGGAGGCCGAGCGGACCAGAAGCACACAAAACGACGAAAGACAAATCTCGAGGGTCTCAACGCCGATATGTGGCAATGGTTTTGTGAACAGCGATCGCGAAACCTTCTGATTTCTGGGAAACTAATCCAGGTAGGCAAACCTTGTCCATTTTTGAATTTGCTGTTGAAAATTATACATTGCATTGATTGAGAGAGAATTTACAATCAGAACAACGAGTTCTGAGAGCACTCGATGTAGGCATACCCTTTCGCATCTGGGAAATTTTGCCTGTCAGTTTTTAAGGCTTGTTCAGGAGGCGCAGCGCTGCGAAGCGCTGCACAGCGCTGCTTGTGATTCACTCCTGAACAGCAATTTTGGGGCGTGATTCACTCAGCGCTGAGCAGCGCTGAGCATCCTCGATCCGAGGTGATTCAGACGATTTTTAAAATGGCGTCTTCGATCCCGCACTGGCCGTCGATGCGTAAAATAACTCTCAGAAACATCATTTTGGGACTGGAACGGGCTTTATTTGCCCCAAGCGCTCTGTATGCGCGAGTAATGGCAAGTAAGGATGGCACAGTAGTGGACTTTTATTCATGCAGAATACATTTAAACGTGCATAAACGATGTCTGTGGCAAAGAAAATACGTTCTAATTTTCTTAGCGTCTATCAACACAACATGGGGAGCAGAAGATTTACCTCCCCTTTAACAAGTGGAGCGCTGCACTAAATCTGTAGGTGTTCATTAGAGGCAAAGAGCGCTCAATTCCCAACATGAAGCGCTCATGCAGCACTTTTTACTCTTGAACAAGCCTTCTGTGTACGCCTAGCCTACATTTTTCCTCCTTGAAAAATGTGTCTGCCAGTCAGTGATACTGCTGTTGTTTTGCTGTGTGTGTTAGGGTTTCTCTTGGCATTTATTTATTTATTTATTTATTTGTGTTCCTACAGGAAAAGGCATTGCAGCTGTCTATGGAGCTTTCACTGGACGATTTCTCAGCATCCAATGGATGGTTGGCTTCTTGGAAAAAGCGTTTCAACGTCTCAGCTGCTGTGCTTTGTGGTAAGTGTTCTCTTAAAGATTTTTGAGAGAATTATTTATTGGAACCCATGTCGTATGTCATTTTTAAAGTTTTGATGAAAATACTTTTCACATGATTCTATGGACATTATCTTTTTATTTCACATTAAATAAAAATTATGTTTGTGGTTTCTGTTTCAGGAGAGTCGGCTGAAGTCCCACAAAGTGCTGTGGACGACTGGGCCAAGCGGCTGCCGGACATCTGTGCTGGATATGCATTGAAGGACATCTTCAATGCAGACGAAACCGGCCTTTACTACAGAAGCCTCCCCAGGACCTCCTTGGTGCACAAGAACGACGTCAAGAAAGGAATCAAGACAGCGAAGGAGAGGATGACCGTTCTGCTGGCTTGCTCTGCCACAGGGGAGAAGCTGACACCCCTGCTCATTGGGAAGAGCGAAAACCCGCGATGCTTTAAGAATGTGCACAAGAGCAGTCTGGGAGTGGAATATGCCTGGAACCGGAAGAGCTGGATGACAGCAGCCCTTTTCACCTCCTGG
Source organism: Theodoxus fluviatilis (assembly GCA_034096865.1). NCBI lineage: Eukaryota > Metazoa > Mollusca > Gastropoda > Cycloneritida > Neritidae > Theodoxus > Theodoxus fluviatilis. The sequence continues at coordinate 22,259 of JAWQFJ010001459.1, read as the reverse complement.
CTTAACAGGGTCAACAACAGGATGAAAGCTCAGGAGCGCCGTATCCTACTGCTGGTGGACAACTGCGCTGCTCACCCCCACATTGAGCTGTCCAACATCAAGCTGGTGTTTCTACCCCCTAACACAACAAGCAAGCTTCAGCCACTTGATGGTGGGATCATAGCCCAAGTTAAAGCTCTCTACCGCAAGAGATTGCTGCGTCATCTCTTGGTGGAGATGGATGAGGTCAGCACAGCCACGCAGCTGGCGAAGTCCATCACTCTGCTCGACGCTGTGAGGTGGTTGGGCAATGCCTGGTTTGCAATCAAACCCTCAACGTGTGTGAAGTGTTTCGCTCACTGTGGGTTGGTGGATGCTACCACCAGCTCCAGCACCATTGAGGAACAGGAAGAGGTGCTACTGGAAGAGCCATACCACCAGCTGCTGGATGGTGTCACATGGGAGAGCTTCATTCACATGGATGACACTGTTGCTACAGTGTCAACAGAGCCTGCCTTCTCCTTTGACCCCCCTGCAGATGCTGAATCAGAGCATGAAGATGAAGAAGCAGAGCCAGAGCCCATTATGTCTTCAAAGGAAGCTCTAGAGCAAGTGAAAAGGCTGCTTGCAATATCTTAAAATTTGATATTTTTTCCAAATTTCCTGAATTTTTGTTTTTTCCAGTCACGGGAGTGCCCCTTTAAAAATCACAAGGTAAAACAAATTTTATTTTTCAAAGTAAGATAACCTATATAATTGTCTAGTAGAGACATTGACCTTTCTTTTCATACCAAATTGAACAATATTGATTGAAAAATGTGGGAATTACAGTTAATTTTAGTAAAAAAGGGTGTAAACTGGTTTCAATTTTCCTTCTTTGTCTCATTAACCAATTTTATTGGTGTAAAAATTCATAACTCGGGTCAAACTTAACCAAACTCAAAGCTGTATATACCATTGGAAAGCTGATTTTTTACCCCTTCCAATGATAACAAGCAATATATTGAATTCTTAAAAAAAATATTTTTGTAACATACCTATTCCCTGACTCCAAGATTGCCAAACAGTTCAGCTGTGCCAGAAGCAAGGGAACTGCCATTGTGAAAGAAATGGCAGCCAAGACAACATTGTCTCTCGCTGAAAGGATGAAGCTGCAACCCTTCACAATTTCAACGGATGGAAGCAATGACAAGGGTGGTGTCAAGTTATTTCCACTAATTGTGCGAACCATCGACCCTGACACAATGGAAGTGCGTTCAGACGCTCTCTCTGTCCCATCAATTGAAGGCTCAGCCACTGGTGTGAAGATCTTTGGTCTCATCAATGCTGAGTTCGTGGCGCACAACATTCCTTGGGATAACTGCCTGGCTTTAGGCTGTGACAATGCCAACGTCATGGTTGGAAAGGAGGCAGGAGTCTATGGGTGCATGACAAAGGAACACAAAAATCTGTACTTGTCAGGGTGTGTTTGTCATCTGATCCACATTGCAGCAGAGAAAGGTGCAGGTTGTTTTCCATTCAGCCCAAGTCAGCTTCTGATTGACGTGTATTACTACCTGGACAAGAGCAGCTGCCGCCAGTCGTCCTTGAAGATGTTCCAGATTCTGCTTGATCTGAAGGAGGAGAAGATGCTGAAGCATGTGACAACAAGATGGCTCAGCATTGGAAAGTGCCTGCCTCGAGTCATCAATTCTTGGGATGCGCTGTTTGATTTCTTCAGTCAGGAAGAAAAGAAAGCTGCCAATTCTTCAGCAAAGAAGAAAACTGGGGATTTGAAGAAGGTGTTTGCCTCCCGCAAAAACAAGTTGATATGCCTCTTCCTTGTAGACATAATCAAGGTGTTCGAGAAAATAAACACAATGCTGCAGGCTGAGAAACCCATGATCCATGTCCTCAAGAGTGAGCTGCACAAGTTCTACAAAGACTTGCTGATTAGATTCGTCAAGCCCACAGCTATGCTGAACAAGGAAGTCATGGATGTGGACTTCTCATCACAGGAGAACATCAAGAGCAAAGCAGATCTCCTCTATATGGGGAAGAGGCCAGACTCCTTGTGACAAGGGAACAGGAGAGAAATCCGGGTAGTGAGCGGTATGAGGAGTTTCTGCAGTGTGTTGTCAAGTTCTACCAAGCCAGCTGCACCTACATCAAGGGGAAGCTTCCCCTCTCTGATGAACTGCTCAGCCATGCCTCAGTTGTGGATCCATCCAAGCAAGTTGAGAGCACCTTTGAAGACTTGGGGTACTTTCTGAAGAGGTTCCCCAAGCTGAAACCCACTGGAGTGACAACCTCTGACATTCAGCTGGAGTTCGCAAGGTACCAGTGCACAGACATCAGCAAGTGCATCCAAGAAAGAGACGACTCAACATGGTTCGCCATCTCCAAGCTGAAAGAAGGGGAAGACCTCCTCTTCCCACACCTCCCCATGGTTATGCTTGCCATAATGACAATCCCTCATTCATCAGCTCACTGTGAACGCATTTTCTCAGTAGTGAGAAAGAACAAGACCCACTTCAGAGGCAGCATGGGATCAGACACCTTGGAGGCCTTGGTGGTGGCCAAGTCCAGGCCTGGACAAGCCCTTGACAGACACTACAGTGTCAAAGACCTGAAAGACCTGAAAAGTGCCTACTACCAGTCTTTGCCACAGTAAACAAGCTGCAGAACTATTGTATATTGTGTAAATAAGATCAGGTATGTTTTTTTATCTTTTGGTCCCTGGTTAATGATTAAGGTTGCTTTCTTTTTTTGCGCTGTCGCACGGTTTAATACTGAAATCGGAACTGAAATACTGAAATTGGAACTTGGTAATACTGAAATCGAAAAAGGAGGGTAGGCAGCCCTGTGTATGTGTTCACCTAGTACATGTACACTGTATACTCATTCATGCACGGACAGAATTACACGCACGGACAGAATTACTCGCACGGACAGAATTACACGCACGGGCAGAATTACACACACGGACAGATTTAAAGGCACAGACAGAATTACATGCACGGACAAAATTACACGCACGGACAGAATTACACACACGGACAGATTTAAAGGCACGGACAGAATTACATGCACGGACAATATTACACGCACTGACAGAATTACATGCACGGACAGAATTAAAGGCACAGACAAAATTACACACACGGACAGAATTACATGCACAGACAGAATTACACGCATGGACATTATTACACGCACAGACAGAATTACACGCACGGACAGATTTTATGACTCGGGGTCTGCAGCAAGTATGGCATTGTGGAGATATTTAGATGAAATTGAAATAATTCCCCTGTTTTTGCAAGTTCAGAATACATATATGTGATCCAGTGTGGGAACACCTGGCATAACTCCCTGGATGATTTTTGGAGGTAACAGCAAACTAGGTGCCTGACCTTGCATTTTGAGATAATGCTACATCTCAAACAATAGAAATTAAGTAGATGAGGTAATAGGATTCTGTTTTTTGCATGTTGTTTATGACATTTTGATTTGTATCTCGAATAATATCAATTCAGTAATATAGTTATTAGGATTTGGGTTTTTTGCATGTTGTTTATGACATTTTGATTTAAATTGTGGTAAGAAAAAAATAAAAATAAAAGAAACTAACCCGGTTTTCCTTTGCAGGATCACACATGCCTTTTGATTCATTTACCATTTTTTGGTTTTCACTTTTGATGGGGGCATTGAACAGCTCCAGCCCTATTCTGCCATAATTGAAATTCAAACCTTGGATTTTTCTTGACTGGAAGTGGAAGGAAAAGGAGAATCTAGTTGGCTTTCATGGAAAACATCATTTCTATTTTGAAGTTGTAACCTCCTGGGGTGTGTGCTGTCTTCCTCAGTTTTTCTCATTGTTATGACTCTCCAAATGTCTCTCACTGTGTTTGTGTGTGTGTGTGTGTGTGTGTGTATGTGTGTGTGTGTTTGTATGTGTGTGTGTGTGTGTGCATGCATGGATGGGTGTGTGTGTGCATGTGTGTGTGTGCATGCATGGGTGTGTGTGTGTGTGTTTGTATGTGTGTGTGTGTGCATGCATGGGGTGTGTGTTTGTATTTTAGAGAGTAAAAAAGAGAGACTGGAGAGCTCATCAGGAAACAATAACTTTGTTAGTTGGGTCATTTATCAAGAGGAGAAAATAAAAGACACTACTTTTGTTTTTGTGGAATATCCTACAGATGGCCAGTCTGTTTTTCTGTCTGCCCTCTCTATGGATGTCCATCTCCTTACCTCTGTTTTTACACTCTCTCTGTCTATGTACATCTCACCCATAGACAGTGAAACATCTTTCATAAACCTCAGCAAGCTGTGTTTTCTTGTGTTCCAGGCCATAGAGAAGGATATCCTGGAATACCTGGACAAGTAAATGCTCTGATCAGCCTTGATGGTGCGAGGGAGGGAGGGAGGTGAAGGGAGACATGGCAAGGCAGACATCGAGCCGGCAGACCGAATGAAGGCCAGCCCACAAACCCATTGGGGCGGGCTGGCTGGATAGCAGCCAGTGCAGGGCTGTGTCACCTGACTTGATGAACCCCTTACCTTGTCTTCCGGAACCTCCTCCTTGCCATGTTAGTTCTGTATAGTTGTGTTCACCATAGTTACAGTGATGTCGTCCAACACACATATCAGTGTTTTCTCTGCCATATCACCGTGTTCTACACCTAGTTTAATTGGCAGCAGATTTGTTCCTGTACTGTTCTATTTTGGGGATGGAAAGTGCAGACAGGTGTATATTTTGGGGAACGAGTGAAAATTGTCTCACATTCTGGAACTTTAATTGTTTTCTTTGGTATCTGTATTTTTAAAGTTGGGGATCATGATCATGTAAGGGTAATCTTTTTAATAAGAAAAAGTATTAGTGTTTTCCATTTGGGGAATAAGGTTTACATCTTACTGGGTGCCTGATTCTCTTTGATTATCAGGTTGTTGTGATTTTCAAAGTGAAAAAAAAATCAATATTTTGAATCATTATTTGTTCACCCTATTTATTCAAGTATTTGTAATAAAATGAGAGAACAGAAAAAATTGTTGTTGCTGAATATTTAGTCTATTAGGAATTTTTAGCCGGACATTCATCCATGAAAGTATTGGACCATAACACCTGTTTGAAATTATCTGCAGCCCTGTGCATGTTGTTTCATCAGGCCAGGGTAGAATAGGAACTATCCCATAGGTTTCTGTCTCTCATTAACTGGGTTTCACATGTCTCTTACCTAACACATGATGGCTGACATTTAGTTCTGAGTTTTGTAATCCAACATTTACAGAGGTGATTTGGCAGAAAAGTGGGTCTGAAAATGTATTATTAGGAAAGTGTGGGCATCAACCCATTGAGTGTCAAGGCTCAATACGGTAAGTGAAGTGTAAACTGGCTGAATTCAGCCCATAAGGCAGAGATAATTATGGCTTTGTGTACATTTAAACTTTTTTCATTAGATTTCATGAGAAAATAGTGTTAGTAAAAATTTTATGCACGTGTGACTCATGCCATCACCTCGTTAATTAAAAACCACTTGATAAATGAAAACCAAATAGATGCTGAATACTTGTCACGTGTAGTAGGTTTAGTGCTGAGAATATGATAATTGTGTCATATAGGCAAGTGGTTAGCGCGCTGGACCTACTGTCGCTTGAGGCCAGTGGGTACGGTGTTCGAAGCTGCGCGGTTCCCAGAGTTGCATCCTTGAGCAAGATGCTTAATTCGCATTGCTTCTCCCCACCCAGGAGTAAAACCGGGTACCTGTGAGGGCAATGTTGGCAAAACGTAGTGCGATTAACCCGTGTATGCGGCCAAGCGCCAGCATCGGGTTGGAATACTCCCCAGGGAGCGGAGTTGGTGCTGGTACCTGACTGTGCGTCTTAAATGTCTATCACTATGTTTGTTGTGAAGGACCAGTGAGGATTGATCAAGATGCCCAGTGATCAGAGGGTAAAGAGTAAAGCGGTTTGAGACCCAGACAAAGGGTGTAAGTTGCTATATAAAACCACACCTTTACCTTTTCTTTTTTTTAAGGCCTGGCTTTGAGTGACTGCATGCCACTAGTTTTGATGATCTTGTGAGAAATGGCTCCGCTTGGAACCACTACAGAGAGGACAGGCAGAAGTTATGGGTGGTCTTGAGAAGCTGGGAGTGGTTCTACCATGGCAGGGCTATGTAGCAGTTGGCCGATGTTGGATGCCACAATCTGACTGTTCACATGTACTCCGTATTCACTCTGTAAAGATTCAGCTCCTCATTTAAGCATGATCAATTGCATCTAATGTTGCTTGTGTTGTTGATTTTAATTTATTTGTAAATTATTATCCTTACAACCGTTATGCCTCCAGTAATACTTTTCTAGTAGTATAAATATTTTGTTAACCATTTGACTAACGCGCATACACATAAAAAGTTATGTAGGTGTTTGTTTACAAAATAGACGAAAATATGTTTTAGATGTTTATTATTTCTCCTAAGGTTCTGCCCTTTAGTGTGAGAAGAAAAGGATTATATAATTTTTTTCTTGTCATTTTGAGATAATTCTTCAGCTTGCACTCACTTCCCCTTCCAATATCAACCACTGAAACTTGACCCATGAAATTAGATGTCATCAATACATGTCCTCTCAATTCGGGTTCAGTGTATAAGGCCATTTTGTAAAAGCGGCATACTGCCTGGCCAGTGAGAAATTACCATCATCTCCAAGGAAACTGCAGGAATGGTGCTATGCTCGAGGACCTACAGACATCTGCTACCTTTGCCAGAACATGACTTTCTTGAACGAGATGGAAAGAGGCCACCGTCCAACGTCCAAATTCTGCTCTGCTCTATGTGCAGAATTGCAACTTGTGTAACACCAGAGTAATTCTATGTTACCAATCATCAAGGAGATAAATTCTCTGGACAGACACACCTGCAGACAAGGGGGGCAGAGAGGTCTTGCAGTTTGAGAGGAACCTGATTGAAATATACTGATGATAAATGTCACTGGTTGAAGGCCATGCTCCAGGCGGGTAGACAGGCTTCAACTTTCAGATGTGGATGCTGTGGCTTGTACCACCACACACTGGACTCCCCTGTTTGCAGCAGACGCTGCTGATGGGATGGCCTTGCCATCGACTGTCATCTGGTGGTGCAGATCCACAGTCCTCCAAACTGATGGATACCTAGTCTCCCATGCTCTGATATTCCATCCCTAACTTCTTTGTTGCGGTGGAATTATCATGAACATCCAGTTTTCTCATCCAAGTATGTATCCAATATGCAATTTTTTGTACATCATTTAGGGAACACTGAGAAACCATTGGGTTGGGTAAGTTGAAAATGTTACCTGTGAGCACCATGTATCCCAGCCCCCTGTGGGTTCGGGGTAAGAATTGACCCACCACATCTCCCTACGCGATTCGTAAGAGGCGAATAACTAGGGACCCCGTGACTTGATTTATGTGTACTTTATACTGTTCAAGTGATTTTTGTGCTTAGTGGCCTTATATAGCCTACAAAGGCTGATAGGCTGTAAAACGCCATCCACTATCATGTATCCCTTGTCTCAGATTTCACATGACTGTAAAGGTGAATGAGGCATTTAGGCGTATGAATCTGGAATTATTTGTCATCATTACTGTGCAGTCAGCAACAATGCATGAAGTTGAATTAACAGAGCACAAACACAATTTCATTGTAAAGCACTTTATTAAAAACATGCAGATGCACATGCTCTAAAAAGCATCACAGCTTATGAGAAACTGGCCCGAAATGTCTTGTAAAATACACGTTTAAGCAGCTATGTAAATACCGAGGTATATAGACAAAACGTTTAAAATGCCTAAATGCACTTGCTAGAGATAAAAACACCAAAATATCTTTTTCTATCTGAAAAAGTTTATGGCTGATAATGATGTCTGGCACTTAATTCTAAGGTTCATTTAGCTAATGATCAATTTGAATAGCCTCGCATAAAAAAACTTCACCTGTGAAAAAGTGTACTGTGTTGATGAAAAAGCTGCAAGCATTGACCCTTTGGTGAACTGGATCCTCTGGGAATACTTGGTCCATGTGGAGGTAAATGGTTCCATCAATGGTTCCATCTTCCTACACTACTGTTCAACAGCAGCAGGGGAAGTGGAAACGCTATTTGCAGTATATCCAAGTCCAGACCTCCAGGAGACTAAACCTTCAAAAAGCACATGTACACAGATGCTGAGAAAGCCAGCTGATCTTGTAGTACTTGTTTACAGCCACTTATTGTGTTGCAAATGAGTGTAAGAACAAGATGGCCATGCATACATCTTGATATGATCATGCATAAGTTTTCCATCTCTAAAACAGTTCAATACACAGCAAAAAAGACATGTTTATCTCCTAATTACATGCCTGAAATCACAGATGAAATAGCTATATTAGTAAGAAATAATATGCATATTTACTATCATGCATCAATATTTGAAAAGTTATCTAAAACCCATTACTTTGGCACTCGTGAACTTGCTAGTAAAAAGATTAGCCAAGTAAAATTCATTCTTGAAAGACATGCTTGAACTCTACATGCACAATTTCATGTTGCAAATGGGCCATTTTACCTACCAATATATGACAAGAAATTCAAACTATACCCATGAGCAAATATATGTGCACACACGCACATAGCAAAGAAATGAGGCTTCAAGTTGCTATCAGTTGCCCCATGGGATATTTCAGTGCATTCTTTGAACCAAGCAATATCATTTGTGCTATGAAAAGTCTGACCAATTATGTGACCTGTTTGCTTTATGAACTGCCATCTCACACACATGGGTAAGGCTTGATTTATGGCAGAGTAACATTGCAGTAACTAGCGGTTGGTCTTTCACTGATTTTATTTATCTCAACAGTTTTCAACAATATTCTTGTTGCTAACAGTCTGTTTTTCACTGGTTTGTATCACAAAAGTTCTCAACATTATTGTCTGTTTTTCACTGGTTTGTATCACAAAAGTTCTCAACATTATTGTCTGTTTTTCACTGGTTTGTATCACAAAAGTTCTCAACATTATTGTCAGCTTGGTGAGGTAGTGTCCCGAGTCCTTAAGACGGGGCATGGGAGAGAAAAGTTTGTTGGTTTTGGCATGGTTTTGATTCATGTGGACTGTGGGATCTGGTGAGTAGAAAAACCACGGCAAGAACTGGTGAAAAATGGACCGAGTTTTACCTCAGCTAAGGTGTTTTTTCATAGGTCTAGCATGGTGTCATATGTTTTTCCATTTGCGGGATAGAGTCTTAATACTTAGCTCTTCCAAAGTGAGTTTTAGGATAGTTGGTTTTTTTCCCTTCCCATCCAGTGATGATGATTTATTCACACCACATCATAAGGCTCACTTTTTTTAAAGCAAAAAAAAAAATGATAGCTTTTGTTTGCTGTGTTGGAGCTTTTTCAGTTATGGCTGTTGTGGTTGTTGCAGTTGCATTTGTGAAATTGTCTCTTTAAAATTGCATAGTGTCTCAGTTCAGTCAGCATGGTCCACCAGGAGCATGAACCACACAGTTATGATGCCAAGACACGAACAGTTATGGCTGTTGTGGTTGTTGCAGTTGCATTTGTGAAATTGTCTCTTTACATTCAAATTGCATAGTGTCTCAGTTCAGTCGGCATGATCCACCAGGAGCATGAACCACACAGTTATGATGCCAAGACACGAACAGTTATGGCTGTTGGTTGTTGCAGTTGCATTTGTGAAATTGTCTCTTTACATTCAAATTGCATAGTGTCTCAGTTCAGTCAGCATGATCCACCAGGAGCATGAACCACACAGTTATGATGCCAAGACACGACCAGTATCTTTACTGATTGATGCAGACTTCTCTCCATCCCTTACCACCACGTCATCCTAACTTGGCCACAGACAGTGAACTCAGTGAATGCCCTTGGCAATGAATTTACCTCAACCTGAGAAGCCTGCCTAGTTCTGCCAGAGATGTTGATTCATTCACAGATTATTTTGCAAGTACACGTACATGTAATGTGAAATCATTAATGAGGAAGTTGCACTGGTTTGAGAATTCTGTGATTCTGCCACAAGTGCTTATGAGAGAGGGAGGTACCTGGAGAATACAGAGGTAAAGGGCTCGCTCGAACTGATTTACACATTATCTCCTCATTGGGCAGCTTGATAAACACAACAAGCTTTATAATGCAAGACATGATGTCGTGAAATCACAATCCAATAGATTGCCTGGGACTTTGATGTCGATTGTAAGTGAGAAGACGAAAATCAGGAACCTTATCATGAAATTACATGACTAATTGCAGGGTTATCCTTTTTTGTGTGTGCAGAACATGAAAGAAAATGTTTGCCATGTTTGCTCAGGAGGTCAACATCATAAGTGTGGGTTCGCAGGGCTGTACATGTAGTACCCTACCTGGGCCACACACAATTCATATGGAATATTCCGTGTGTAGCCTTTTGAAATTGAGGGTTGAGATGAGAAGGCAGAATAGCAGACCAACAGACTGATCAATACAGACCTGAGTATCCAACAGAACCCAGCCCTAGATCTCTCTGTAAGAGTGACCTCATCCATTGCATTTTCTCACCCATGGTTTGCCCAAAGTCATGTTCTTCTTCCATCCAGACTTGGATGAAAACCCCGAAGTAGAAAAGACTGCTTTTGATGGTGAGAGAGACCACCACCATCACACTACCACCACCATCACACTACCACCACCATCACACTACCACCACCATCACACTACCACCACCACCATCACACTACCACCACCACCATCACACTACCACCACCACCAGAAATCAACTGTGATTTATCTGAGTTAAACAGCTTTGTTGCTGTAACGCCACCAGTGCGACTTGCTACCAAATCCTCATGCACAGGTTCAACTGACCAATACCACAGGTCACTATGGCTGCTCCACACTGGTGCGAAAAGGTCATGGCTCAGCAGCTTAACACCACCAGACTTGAGATGGAGAAGATGCTGGGAGGACAGAAGTTGGGCTACACTTGGGCTGTGCTCCATCGGCTGTCCTTTCTGCCTCTATGCAGGTGTGACATGCTCTACACACCCTGATCATTGGAAAGCCTTTGAGGCAGGTTTTACACGTCTGCTTATTAGATCCCACTGAGAGAAGTTTCACTGCTGAGAAAACTATGTGCAGTAAGTACTTGGCCATATTGAAACGAAGGAGATAGCTGGGACAGTTTACTTCCTCTATCACAACTAGCATGACGGTTGTGATAGTATGATGGTTGTGTTTGTTAAACTGATCAGTTTTAAAAAGTCCAAACTCCATCCTGTCTTTGTGGTTGTGCATGGACCTTGGTAATATGTGGGCTACATCTGTCGACTGCACAAGAATACATAAGAACCATAGACTGGTGAGGCACCAAGGTGTGATGGCACACCCTCAAAAGGCACCAGAGACTGACAGACCAAATCACTAGGATGGATGGATAGTGTTTTACGGCCTATCATCCTTTTTAGGCTATGTAAGGCCATTTAGCACGAAAATCACAAGAACAGTTTAGAGTAAACGCTAATCAAGTCACGGTGTCTTACGAATCGCGTAGGGAGACGCGGTGGGTCAATTCTTACCCCGAACCCACAGGGGGAAAATCACTATGAAGTCAAAAGACTGGATTCTGCTAAGCAGGCACAGGGAGTGCCAGTCAGTAGGAGAGAGTCTGGGTGTGTGTCCTCTGTCCTGGCAGATAAACGAAATCTCAGTGCGTGACTGACCTCAACAGAGGACCACAGAAGCTGATAAGATTCCGGAAAAGAGAGAAATTGACGGAGGATTGCAGCTGTCCCACTGTCTGACTTGGACAGCAGGGACGCTGCACGTGCTTTCTCTATTTGTGAGACGTGACCGACCGACCGAACGACCGACCAACCAAATTCTCAATTTTGTCTACTCTTTACCTTTACATTATGTTTAACATATTAATTAACATTTATGAATTTTGATTCTGAAATGTAGCAATTTATGTATTTACATACATTGGTATTTTGTTTAATGTCATAAGTGATGCTTGAAACGCCTTACATGATTTTGGTGTATACAGTTTGCATTTACTAGTGCTTTCGTGAGTGTATTTACAGCAAGACAGCATCTCTAATTGTGTCTGTCACCCTGAGTTCTATTGACACCTACAAGGCGGTGTCAGCGCTGAGCATGTGAGACCTTGTGCCATCTGCAATGATGCCAGACAACTTTCACTGATGACATGATTCTGCAAATGTGGAACCCTACAAGACTGGGGGTGAAGAAACACTAAAGGCAACGCTCTCTGACCAGCAGGGCTGACATGTTCCTGACTCGTCATCAAGTTTGCTTCTTTGATACCTGGGACAATAGAAAGTAGTCTTCACCCTTACACAGGTACTGGCCCTCTTCCTACTGGTTTTACCAAACATACCGCACTGGCAAACACGGATCCTGTATTGCCTGTCCACACATTTTAGGAAGGTACGGTCCATCTGGGATGGTGTTTGTTTCAATTTTGTATGAGTCTGTTCCAGAAACACCTTCATTAAAAAGATGTACATTCCGCTCATAGTTGTTTCCATGTGTTGGTGGAGATGGAGATGGAAATAGATGAGTAGGGGGGAGGGTGGTGGGGATGGGGTGGATGGGATGGGGTGGTGGGGGTGGAGTGGTGGGGATGGGGTTTGTAGGACAAGGGGATTGGATGCGTATAAGATATTGACATCAAAACAATGTGATTAACTGGCATTGCTGAAGCAGTACTGTAGATGATGATTGTGGCACCTAAAGTAACCAATACATTTATCTTGCTCAGTTGTGCTCAATCCAGATCCGACGGCATGTAGGAGTGAGTGGGGGCACACTATCACACTAGGGTAGGCCCTAATCGAGGACCCAGCGGCTAAAGATTGCCACTGATGAGTGGACACTGAATGGTTACGGCCCTACATTTCGGTTCAGACTACTGGCCTATATTAACAATTGCACTCCATGGACATTTATCAGATGTGGAGAGGAAAAATCAAAGCTGTCAGTTTTTTTAATTAAACATGTTTTCTTCTTCTGGAAAATGTGATTTAAGACAACTGTCTATGTAGTGGATATTCTTATCTGTAATGGGGTAAGTGGGACGTCAAGAGAAAGAGAGACAAATATGCAGAATAGGCCGGCTGTGACTGACTTAATTGATCGGTAAGGGAAAGCTATTTGTCACATGACCCACAGGGGACACTACTCCTAATGCCACCACCGTATCCAGTATCTATCACCCGTTTTCAACACTACCCGACGAGAATCCATCACTTCAAGAAAGGAAAGCTAAATACTGGCACAATCCACCTCAAGTTGATCTTTCCCTGTACTCAATGCAAGAACAACAACAACAAACAAGAAGGGCAAAGCCCATACGACTCACATGCTTGACCTTGATCTTGACCTTCAGGTGACCTTCAAGGTCAAGGTCAAACAACTAAACCTACCAATGACATCATACACTAAGAAATGCTTTACACTTTTTTCCTACCAAAATACATGTGACCTTGACCCAAGGTCAAGGTCATCCAAGGTCATGCAACACAAAGCTGTTAATTCAAGACATAGGAAGCACAATGGTGCTTATTGGCACTTTCTACCATGAGATATGGTCACTTTTAGTGGTTCACTACCCCATTTTGGTCACATTTCATAAGGGTCAAAGTGACCTTGACCTTGATGATATGTGACCAAATGTGTCTCATGATGAAAGTGCCCCACATAATTATTAAGTTTGAAACAGTTATCTTCCATAGTTCAGGGTCAAGGTCACTTCAAAATATGTAAGAAGAGCTCTTGTGACCTTGACCTTGAAGCAAGGTCAACCAAACTGGTATCAAAAGATAGGGCTTGCTTTGACCTATATACCACTTGTAGCTAAGGTCGCCATTCTCAATAACGTGGGAGAAAATTGGGAAAATGTGAAAAATGACTGTTTTTGAGACCACATTTATGGCTCCTGTGACCTTGACCTTGAAGCAAGGTCAAGTCACTATGTATGTTTTTTGAGGCCTTGTCATCATACACCATCATGCCACATTTGGTGTTGATAGACTTAATAGTCTCCGAGAAAAATCCAATGTTTAAGTTTTTTACGCCCGGACGGACGGACGGAAGGACGGACGGACGGACGACACGGGTGAGTACATAGACTCACTTTTGCTTTGCATGTGAGTCAAAAATCTGGCTGTAGGTGACTTGAATACAAACATGGCCTACAGTGAACACTTGTGCTGAAATATAAACTTTAAACCATCTCTTCATCTGCTTGCAGCAGCATCTAACCATCCACACCCCAACCGTTTTCTCCTGGGTCTGCAGTTGTCACAGGGATGCATAATCTTTACACCAACTACATTACTTGAGACAACAGTGGCACCTTCATTTCTACGTCCAAACCCATAGGCTGTCTTCTGCAAAGGCAGGCATCACTGAGAATCGTCAAGGGCTTTGAAAGCTGCTTTCTTCTTGGTTGGAGAGCTTGGGGACTCGTTGTCCGCGTCCTGTTCTTGTGCCGCCTGTCGCTGCTGAAACAGTCTTCTCTCCTCCGCTGCAGCTTGTTCCGCTTTGGCCATCGCTTGCCACTGTTGAAACAATTTCACTTTCGTTTGCTGCAACACAACATTGCAGACTCTAAGTGTGAGGCACACGGAGATGCAGAATGGCAAAGTTGAAGTCTGTGTAACATGGAAACATTCCGCATGGAAACACGGCATGGGAAAGATAGTTTCTGAAGCACGTGGAAGCTATAGGTGGCAAAGCAGACACGAGGGATGTGGAATACACATTCCAATGTTGAGCTGTTACCGTACTGCGGTAGTGATGATCTCCTACAGTCCTATGCTTACCCTGTTTTCCGCCACCTCCTTCCGGCCTTGGGTGGTGAGGATGGAACCGTCATCTGTTGTGACAATCAGTTTGGGAATGCACACAATGCCACACTGGTTCAGCAGCTGCCTGTGGAGGATGCAACACAGTCATACAAGGCTCTTAAAGATTCATGGACTACTGATAGTGAAATGCACAGATATACACTTCTTACATCATAAAGGTTTGTCATTTAGTGTGTTTCAGCTTGATTGCCATGCAATCCACTATCTTCCTTGCTCATCTCATTCATGTTTTCTTTCATTTTCAGGTAACATATGTTCCAGTGCTATTTCATTTCCTGAGTGTGATAAGGGTTGATGTGAGGAATATTTTTGGGTGAGCTTTCACATGTATGCAGGATTTTTTATATAGAGGATCTGCTTCTCCCTCCCCCCCCCCCCCCCCCATCCCCCACCACCCCATCCATCCCCCCACCCCCCGTCTTAAAAATCCAATAGTTTAGGTTTATTAATCTGCCAATTAAAAATGGTACATGCTTCAGTGGAAGGTGATCTGTGATGTTAGAGATAGTCTTTGGATTTTGTTATATTCTTGACAGTCCTTAGTGTAATGATTTTTTAAACTTGAAAGTGAGAGATGATCTTTTGGATGCTTCTCAATGCTCTCAGCTTTTTGGAGGATTTTGTTGTTGTTATTGTTTGGTAACATCTTATTCCAATCAAATGAACATGTACATTCTTCAAAATAAAATTGTTCCAAGTAAATATGGGGTAGATGGGTATGAGAGAGAGAGAGAGAGAGAGAGAGAGAGAGAGAGAGAGAGAGAGAGAGAGAGAGAGAGAGAGAGAGAGAGAGAGAGAGAGAGAGAGAGAGAGGGTGGGGATGGGGAAAGGGGGCATGGCAAGTTAGGTTTGAGTATCATCAAGCCAGTTCAGTTCAGTTCAGTTCAGTTCAGTCTGTTAACCCTGAGATGGGTTGTTGAGGCACCACTGATGACTTTCGAACAATCTTCCTCCATCGATCTCTATTCTCTGTGGCTCGCTCTGAGTCAGCAAAGGTCAAGCCTGTCCACTCTTTGATGTTGTCTTCCCACCTCTTTCTCTGCCTGCCTCTCCTTCTCCCACCTGGTACGGTACCTTGCAGGATGGTCTTGGCCAGCCCACTGCCTCTTGACACGTGACCTTACCCCTTCAGCTTTCTGCTTTTCACGCTTGAGAGCAGGTCTTCGTTCTGTCCAAATGCTCTCCTGATCCTGTTGCTGACTTCCTCATTCATGACATGGTCTTTATATGAGATGTTAAGAATCTTGCGGTAGCATCTCATTTCCAGGGCTTGTATCCGTCTCCGTAGTTCAGATTTGAGTGTCCAGGACTCGCATGCATACAAGAATACGGAGATGGCCAGCGTGCGCATGAGCCTGATCTTCGACGCGAGAGTGATATTTCTGTCACGCCATATTGGCTTCAACTTTGCCAATGCTGCTGTTGTTTGTGCTATCCTGGACAGTATCTCTGGTTTGGACCCTTCATCAGTCACAATAGATCCCAGGTATTTAAGTTGTTCACAGCTTCCAGTTTTTGGCCCTTCACTTTGATTTCCATTTTGAAGCCCCGAGGGTTGTTCATCATCACCTTGGTCTTCTCGGCACTGATCTCCATGCCATATGCCTGTGAGGTCTTGTCCAGGTGCTCAACAAGACTAGTCAGCTCCTCTTAACTTCCTGCTAATCCATCAATGTCATTAGCAAAACGTAATTTGGTGATCTTTCTGCCACAGATGCTGATTGATCCTTCGCGGATTGCTAGGGATCAGTCATTATCCTTTCGAGGAAGAGGTTGAAGAGTGTGGGGGAGAGTAGACAGCCCTGTCTGACTCCGACCTAGCCCTGAACTATTCGCCTTGCCAGATGCAAGCAGGTAAATGACCAGGTACTCACTTAATTCTCTTTGGTGTCCCTGTGGAAGGCCAGATGGGTACTCACTTCTCTTTGGTGTCCCTGTGGAAGGCCAGATGACCAGGTACTCACTTCTCTTTGGTGTCCCTGTGGAAGACCAGATGACCAGGTACTCACTTCTCTTTGGTGTCCCTGTGGAAGGCCAGATGACCAGGTACTCACTTCTCACTGGTGTCTCTGTGGAAGGCCAGATGACCAGGTACTCACTTCTCTTTGGTGTCCCTGTGGAAGACCAGATGACCAGGTACTCACTTCTCTTTGGTGTCCCTGTGGAAGGCCAGATGACCAGGTACTCACTTCTCACTGGTGTCTCTGTGGAGGGTCAGATGGCCAGGTACTCACTTCTCTTTGGTGTCTCTGTGGAAGGCCAGATGACCAGGTACTCACTTCTCTTTGGTGTCTCTGTGGAGGGTCAGATGGCCAGGTACTCACTTCTCTTTGGTGTCTCTGTGGAAGGCCAGATGACCAGGTACTCAGTTCTCTGTGGTGTCTCTGTGAAAGGCCAGATGACCAGGTACTCACTGTTCTTTGGTGTCCCTGTGAAATGCCAGATGACCAGGTACTCACTGCTTTTTGGTGTCCCTGTGGAAGGCCAGATGACCAGGTACTCACTTCTCACTGGTGTCTCTGTGGAGGGCCAGATGACCAGGTACTAACTTCTCACTGGTGTCTCTGTGGAGGGCCAGATGACCAGGTACTCACTTCTCTTTGGTGTCCCTGTGGAGGGCCAGATGACCAGGTACTCAGTTCTCTGTGGTGTCTCTGTGGAGGGCCAGATGACCAGGTACTCACTTCTCTTTGGTGTCCCTGTGGAGGGCCAGATGACCAGGTACTCACTTCTCACTGGTGTCTCTGTGGAGGGCCAGATGACCAGGTACTCACTGCTTTGTGCTCTCCATGTGGAAGGGCAGGGCCAGCCAGTCTCCCTGTAGATCCAGAAAGTAGGTCTGCATGGCTTGCTCTGTGTGGTCACAGCTGACAAAGACTACTTCAAAGGGTAGGTTCCTCTCTCGCAGTGCCTCATAAAATGACACTAGCCGGGAAGCGAAGGACAAACAGGGCGGACACCAGCTTGCAGAGAAAAATATTCCCACAATCTGAAAGAGAAAGATGATGATGATGATGATGATGATGATGATGGTGATGCTTCTGCTGCTGCTGCTGCTGATGATGATGGTGGTGGTAGTTGTGATAGTAAAGAAGAAGAAGAAGAAGAAGAAGAAGAAGAAGAAGAAGAAGAAGAAGAAGAAGAAGAAGAAGAAGAAGAAGAAGAAGGAGGAGGAGGAGGAGGGAGGAGGGAGGAGGAGGAGGAGGGGGAGGAGGGGGAGGGGGAGGGGGGGGGGGGGGGAGGAGGAGGAGGAGGAGGAGGAGGAGGAGAAAAATAAAACCAAAAAAAGTCAAGCCTGCCTATCTACCGACCTTTTTTGTGGTTGTTGCAACGTTACTCAAACCACAGTTCCCCCCGATCCTCACCTTCCCGAGCAGGACATTATCTGCAGGCACCGATGAAGGCACGCCCTCCACGAGCAGCTCTGGCTTGAAGAAACTTTTCCTCAGCAGCGTCTCCGACGTAAACAGCTCCATCACCTCCAGCCTGCAGTCACCATGGATGCCAATCGTCAGGAACAGTATGAAGGTTTAAAAGCAATCACGTGCTGCCTCTGTGAGACAAGGCATGCAAAGGCAAGCATAAAGCTGTAGAAGGCCCGGTAACTGACAGCTAGCGTGCTTCCCG
Organism: Theodoxus fluviatilis; assembly: GCA_034096865.1. Taxonomy (NCBI): domain Eukaryota; kingdom Metazoa; phylum Mollusca; class Gastropoda; order Cycloneritida; family Neritidae; genus Theodoxus; species Theodoxus fluviatilis. Next base: position 3,767 of record JAWQFJ010001459.1, on the reverse strand, counting down.
GTTTCACTACACACGTACTTTGACACTCACAACAACGTACAAGTGTAACATACGGCCAGATACGCTCAAAGCCTTAGCCACCCCTCCTCAACGGGAACCGGTCGCCGCTGGGATTTACGATCTAGCGGCTAATTAAGGTCGTATGGTACACATTTTGTGTAAACACACATGCACGCACGCGTACGCATGCGCGCGCGCACGCACACACGAACGCACGTACGCACGCACACCCACCCACCCACACACACACACACACTTCGACTCCATCCTTCTCTCCCGTCTCCCTCTATTGCCCACGTGTAGAAATTCGTCTATCTTCGAACGTCTTCGTGCTTCGGTCAACATACCCATTGGATGGCGATTGTGGCCTCCTTGGTTTCCTTCACTCAAATCCAACGTAAAAGGCAGCCTTTGCCCCGTAATCTGGAGCACTAGTATGGAAAAGATCGTCACGACGACGAGTTGCGGAATCGAATCTATCGAACACCCTATCATGGCTATCGATTTAGACGATGAATCTGTGCATACACTTCAATGGTCGACCTCTAACGTTTACCACTGGACACTATTTCAAAAGCAGAAGGATTGATTTCAGGTGCATACTTCGACCATCAATGACTGGTTTTAATCAGTGGAGTCACATAACGGTTACTTGCTGCTCACCAAGTGACTAGACACGTTGCCACAGACGCTACCGCGTCGAGTTGCAAGGGAGGCTACTCTTGATGGCTGCCGAGCCAGTTGTCTTGCTGAGATGTCTGCCTGTTATTCTGGTAAAATGTAAACACGAATTCGCAAAAATATTTGCGCAGATAGTCATTATCTTAAGAAATAAGGTCCCATAATTATTGAAGATGATCTAAAGAGATGGAAAAACTGATAAGACTTTCATCCTTTTGTGCGTAATGTCATAATTTTCTGACAGGAATGATTATGATGACAACATGTACTCCGGGGTGGGGGTAAGGAGGGTGAGTCAAACTGGGAAATAACTTCTTACACGAGAAAAACAATTGAAAAGTTGAGACTGCAGTGGACAAAAATATGCTTTAAGGAAACGTACACGAGCAAAACATGGACAATCTAGTTATAATGTGTGTGTGTGTGTGTGTGTGTGTGTGTGTGTGTGTGTGTGTGTGTGTGTGTGTGTGTGTGTGTGTGTGTGTGTGCGCTTGTGTGTTGGGAGTAAGGGTGAGGGTGGGTGGGGGGTGGAGGGGAAGAGGCGGGGTGGGGATGGGGGGATTGCGTGCTTGTCTGTAATATGTCAGCGTGAATGGCAGAAAATGCCTCCATTAAAAGATGCATAGAAAGCATTAAGGATGTTAATTCCACCTTTTGCCTACTATCTTCAGTGCTGTTCTTATATTATCATACTTTCTCCCTTGCCCTTCATTTACACACGCGCACGCACACTCACGCATGCACTCAGTCAGACGTATACAGAAGTGCATGTACACAAAGAAATATGTAGATGCTGTTGTCTATACATGTAAACGGCGAGTGTGCACGCTACCGTTGTGCCTGCTCCGGTCATAGTATAGCGCTTAACGTCCTGCAACATTTTCAGCTGACGGCAACGCCAGACACTCGAGCAGGCAACATTTGATTTCTTGGGTTTCGAATTTCAGGCTACAGTGGGCGCACTCTTGAAAATCTTTGGTCTTTCGCGAAGGAAAATATAAATGAACTATCGAAGAATATACCATAGCTAGATATTTTCGAGGACCTGAATCCAACACAAGCTCAGGTTTTTAAGCTCCTGTCCAAATGACCGCACGTGTATATGTCTAGAGATTAACCTTCATAATCTTTGTAAAGACAGTGGGTGAGTTCTGATGTCCGCCAGTAGATTCCCTGGCTGCATGGGCCGAGCTACTGGAGCAGGCCCCGAAAGCCCAGCAGCCAGGGGCTCCAGCGGATGAAGAGGGCAGTGAGCGGCTCTGGCCGCTCGTTGTACCTCAGTTGGACAGGCATACTACTACACGATCTTCGCTACTACTAATAACAATAACATAAACAATGATGATGATGATGATGATGATGATGATGATGATGATGAAGATCATTGACTTTTTGGCACTATTATCATTATCATCAGCAGCAGCAGCAGCAGCAGCAACAACAACAGCAGCAGCAGTAGCAGCAGCAGCAGCAGCAACAGCAGTAACAGCAGCAGCAGCACTATATACTGCATATAAAGTGTCGGTAGGTAGGCCTAAACTTAAAACAAGAAGGGCAAAGCCCATACGACTCACATGCTTGACCTTGACCTTATATGACCTTGACCTTCAGGCGACCTTCAAGGTCAAGGTCAAACAACTAAACCTACCAATGACATCATACACTAAGAAATGCTTTACACATTTTTTCCTACCAAAATACATGTGACCTTGACCCAAGGTCAAGGTCATCCAAGGTCATGCAACACAAAGCTGTTAATTCAAGACATAGGAAGCACAATGGTGCTTATTGGCACTTTCTACCATGAGATATGGTCACTTTTAGTGGTTCACTACCCCATTTTGGTCACATTTCATAAGGGTCAAAGTGACCTTGACCTTGATGATATGTGACCAAATGTGTCTCATGATGAAGGTATAACATGTGCCCCACATAATTATTAAGTTTGAAACAGTTATCTTCCATAGTTCAGGGTCAAGGTCACTTCAAAATATGTATACAATCCAACTTTGAAGAGCTCCTGTGACCTTGACCTTGAAGCAAGGTCAACCAAACTGGTATCAAAAGATAGGGCTTACTTTGCCCTATATACCATATATAGGTCAGGTATCCAATCTCAAAAACTTAAGAGAAAATTGAGAAAATGTGAAAAATGACTGTTTTTAGACAACATTTATGGCCCCTGCGACCTTGACCTTGAAGCAAGGGCAAGTCACCATGTATGTTTTTTGAGGCCTTGTCATCATACACCATCATGCCACATTTGGTATTGATAGACTTAATAGTCTCCGAGAAAAATCCAACGTTAAAGTTTTCGGACGCCCGGACGCCCGGACGGACGACACGGGTGAGTACATAGACTCACTTTTGCTTCGCATGTGAGTCAAAAAGAGTGTGTATGTGTGTGTGTGTGTGTGTGTGTGTGTGTGTGTGTGTGTGTGTGTGTGTGTGTTTAAAAGAGGCCAGATTGAGACTGCGTGCACTTGTGTGTGTGTGTGTGTGTGTGTGTGTGTGTGTGTGTGTGTGTGTGTGTGTGTGTGTGTGTGTGTGTGTTTGTTTGTATCTTATTTGCTGAAAATGTTAAGAAATTAAAAAATGCTCATTGGGGAGATAGGGAGGCACGCAGTTTGTTGTTTATCTTCGATTTCTTTCTTTCTTTCTTTCTTTCTTTCTTTCTTTCTTTCTTTCTTTCTTTCTTTCTGTCTTTCTTTCTGTCTTTCTTTCTTTCTGTCTTTCTGTCTTTCTTTCTGTCTTTCTTTCTTTCTTTCTTTCTGTCTTTCTTTCTGTCTTTCTTTCTTTCTTTCTTTCTTTCTTTCTTTCTTCTTTTTCTTTCTTTCTTTCTTTCTTTCTTTCTTTCTTTAAAGATCGGAAAAGAGTTTAGGATTGGCAGAAAGAAATGGTCGGTAGGGTTGCCGTAACCACATTTTTGGGGGGTGGGGGTGGAGTGGGGGGTGGGGTGGGGGGTGGAGTGGGGGGTGGGGGTGGAGTGAGGGGTGGGGGTGGAGTGGGGGTGGGCTGGGGGGTGGAGAAGGCAGAGGGTTTCAAAAAGATGTCCATTTATTTCCACCTACAGCAGACTTTTTCCC
>JAWQFJ010001458.1:360343-372843 GCA_034096865.1 Theodoxus fluviatilis | reverse complement strand
TGCTCCGCTGCTGCTCATGATCTACTGTTGCTCATGCTCCGCTGTTGCTCATGCTCCGCTGTTGCTCATGCTCCGCTGTTGCTCATGCTCCGCTGCTGCTCATGATCTACTGTTGCTCATGCTCCGCTGTTGCACATGCTCCGCTGTTGCTCATGCTCCGCTGTTGCTCATGCTCCGCTGTTGCTCATGCTCCACTGCTGCTCGTGCTCCGCTGCTGCTCATGCTCCGCTGTTGCTCATGCTCCGCTGTTGCTCATGCTCCGCTGCTGCTCATGCTCCGCTGCTGCTCATGATCTACTGTTGCTCATGCTCCGCTGTTGCTCATGCTCCGCTGTTGCTCATGCTCCGCTGCTGCTCATGCTCCGCTGTTGCTCATGATCTACTGTTGCTCATGCTCCGCTGTTGCTCATGATCTACTGTTGCTCATGCTCCGCTGCTGCTCATGATCTACTGTTGCTCATGCTCCGCTGTTGCTCATGCTCCGCTGCTGCTCATGATCTACTGTTGCTCATGCTCCGCTGTTGCTCATGCTCCGCTGTTGCTCATGCTCCGCTGTTGCTCATGCTCCGCTGCTGCTCATGATCTACTGTTGCTCATGCTCCGCTGTTGCACATGCTCCGCTGTTGCTCATGCTCCGCTGTTGCTCATGTTCCGCTGTTGCTCATGCTCCACTGCTGCTCGTGCTCCGCTGCTGCTCATGCTCCGCTGTTGCTCATGCTCCACTGCTGCTCATGCTCTGCTGTCGCTCATGCTCCACTGTCGCTCATGCTCCACTGTCGCTCATGCTCCGCTGTTGCTCATGCTCCGCTGTTGCTCATGCTCCACTGTCGCTCATGCTCCACTGTCGCTCATGCTCCGCTGTTGCGCATGCTCCGCTGCTGCCCATGCTCCGCTGTTGCTCATGCTCCGCTGCTGCTCATGCTCTACTGTTGCTCATGCTCCGCTGTTGCTCATGCTCCGCTGCTGCTCATGCTCTACTGTCACTCATGCTCCGCTGTTGCTCATGCTCCGCTGCTGCCCATGCTCCGCTGTCGCTCATGCTCCACTGTCGCTCATGCTCCACTGTCGCTCATGCTCCGCTGTTGCTCATGCTCCGCTGCTGCCCATGCTCCGCTGTTGCTCATGCTCCGCTGCTGCTCATGCTCTACTGTTGCTCATGCTCCGCTGTTGCTCATGCTCCGCTGCTGCTCATGCTCTACTGTCGCTCATGCTCCGCTGCTGCTCATGCTCCGCTGCTGCCCATGCTCCGCTGTTGTTCATGCTCCGCTGCTGCTCATACTCTACTGTTGCTCATGCTCCGCTGTTGCTCATGCTCCGCTGCTGCTCATGCTCTACTGCTGCTCATGCTCTACTGTTGCTCATGCTCCGCTGTTGCTCATGCTCCGCTGTTGCTCATGCTCCGCTGCTGCTCATGCTCCGCTGTTGCTCATGCTCCGCTGCTGCTCATGCTCTACTGTTGCTCATGCTCCACTGTTGCTCATGCTCCACTGTCGCTCATGCTCCGCTGCTGCTCATGCTCTACTGTTGCTCATGCTCCGCTGCTGCTCAAGCTCTACTGTTGCTCATGCTCCGCTGTTGCTCATGCTCCGCTGCTGCTCATGCTCTACTGTTGCTCATGCTCCGCTGCTGCTCATGCTCCGCTGTCGCTCATGCTCCACTGTTACTCATGCTCCTCTGTTGCTCATGCTCCGCTGTTGCTCATGCTCCACTGTCGCTCATGCTCCTCTGTTGCTCATGCTCCGCTGTCGCTCATGCTCCACTGTCGCTCATGCTCCTCTGTTGCTCATGCTCCGCTGTCGCTCATGCTCCGCTGTTGCTCATGCTCCGCTGTTGCTCATACTCCGCTGTTGCTCATGCTCCGCTGTTGCGAGCCGCCATTAGCTGCCACAGTGACGCAGGGCGGAGAGCGCCAAAATGGACCGTGGGGAATCGCCCTTAGTTTGATTTGTTTAATTATTAATTAATAATTATGATTATATAATTTCTACAACAGGGACCGTGCGGTCGCAGCGTTTTCCACATCTGCGGATTTACCAACCACCGATGGATGGACGGATGGATGGAAGGATGGATGGATGGATGGATGGATGGATGGATGGATGGATGGATGGATGGATGGATGGATGGATGGATGGATGGACGGATGGATGGATGGAGGGAAGGATGGATGGATGGATGGATGGACGGACGGACGGACTGATGGAAGGATGGATGGATGGATGGACGGACGGACGGACGGACGGACGGATGGATGAAGGATGGTTGGATGTATGGAGTTTTACAGCCTATCAGCCTTTGAAGGCTATGTAAGGCCATTGAGCTCGAACATCACTAAAGTAGTTTAGAGTGCGCCAAACCAACCCACGGTGTCCCTAGTTATTCGCCTTTTACGAATCGCGTAAGGAGACGTAGTAAAATAATTCTTACCCCCAACCCCCAAGGTGGAACTAACCACTGAACATCACATATTTGCAGAGAGACTTCCACAGTGTTTTCCTTCACAAGGACGACGGCACGAACACCACTATATAGCCTACACTGGTCGGCAACAGTGCTAAGATGGCGACCAGCGGTGAGGAAAAGCTCGGCTGTTCGGGCGTGTGTGCGTGCTTGTGTGTGTGTGTGTGTGTGTGTGTGTGTGTGTGTGTGTGTGTGTAAGTGTATATGTATGCGTGTGTGTGTATATGTGTGTATGTGTGTGCGTGTATGTATGTGTGTGAGTGGGTGTGTGTGTGTCTGTGTAGGTGTAGGTGTGTGTAGTGCCATCGATTGTATTAGTGTGCAGTACATTTGTCATGGAATGTCATTTTTCACTTCTCCGAAAGCACGAGATCATGACGAAGTAAGCTTAAAGTGTAAAATTTGGTTCATCCTTCCTTTTGAATGGAGTGCTCGCGCTAACTTCCTTTGACCCCCACCCCTTACCCCCACCCCTTACCCCCACCCTACCCAACGCCCGCCCCGCTAAACCACACACCCCACCTCCCCTGACGTCGCTTGTATCTGCATGGACGCATCGCATATCCCACATTCTCGGCGAAGAATTTCTTGCGAGCCAACCGAGGCGAGGCGAGCAGGAGCAAGACATCTAGGCAACGGCCATTCTGTAAACCCGAGTCAGTAGTGATACTTTTGCCGGTAGGCGAAATCTCTAGTTTACTAGAATGGGCAACGGCCAGTTATCAATTGGCAAGGCGGAAGTTTGGAACGGGGCTGCATCCAGGCGAGAGTTGCTGTTGGAGGAAGTAAGTTACGATACATACATCACAGCAGTTTTTCACTTGATTGAACATACCAAGTTACGATACATACATCACAGCAGTTTTTCACTTGATTCAACATACCAAGGCACGATACATACATCACAGCAGTTTTTCACTTGATTCAACATATCAAGTTACGATACATACATCACAGCAGTTTTTCACTTGATTCAACATACCAAGGCACGATACATACATCACAGCAGTTTTTCACTTGATTCAACATACCAAGTTACGATACATACATCACAGCAGTTTTTCACTTGATTCAACACGTACCAAGGTGACATCACAGCAGTTTTTCACTTGATTGAACACGTACCATGGTGACATCACAGCAGTTTTTCACTTGATTGAACACGTACCATGGTGACATCACAGCAGTTTTTCACTTGATTGAACATACCAAGGCACGATACATACATCACAGCAGTTTTTCACTTGATTCAACATACCAAGTTACGATACATACATCACAGCAGTTTTTCACTTGATTCAACATACCAAGTTACGATACATACATCACAGCAGTTTTTCACTTGATTCAACATACCAAGTTACGATACATACATCACAGCAGTTTTTCACTTGATTCAACATACCAAGGCACGATACATACATCACAGCAGTTTTTCACTTGATTCAACATATCAAGTTACGATACATACATCACAGCAGTTTTTCACTTGATTCAACATACCAAGGCACGATACATACATCACAGCAGTTTTTCACTTGATTCAACATACCAAGGCACGATACATACATCACAGCAGTTTTTCACTTGATTCAACATACCAAGTTACGATACATACATCACAGCAGTTTTTCACTTGATTCAACATACCAAGTTACGATACATACATCACAGCAGTTTTTCACTTGATTCAACATACCAAGTTACGATACATACATCACAGCAGTTTTTCACTTGATTGAACATACCAAGGCACGATACATACATCACAGCAGTTTTTCACTTGATTGAACATACCAAGGCACGATACATACATCACAGCAGTTTTTCACTTGATTGAACATACAAGGCACGATACATACATCACAGCAGTTTTTCACTTGATTCAACATACCAAGTTACGATACATACATCACAGCAGTTTTTCACTTGATTGAACATACCAAGGTGACATCTCGAATGGCACGGAACTTGATCAAAGAAAAGGAAGCAACCCTGATGCACATGTAGACACTTGTCGATAGTGCTGCGCCTGGATCCACTCTGGATCAATTCAAGGGGCGTAATGCAGAGAGTGTTCATGAATGGTTTGTTGACGCTCCTTCTGTATGCTACGAGAACATTTTTTCGACAAGGTTTGTCTAGAATTAAGCTATTTACATGCTACTAAAATATATGTGAACATTCGATCGGCACATACTTCCCTGTACGAACGCTTTTCCATTCTCGGACAGCTACACGCACGTTACAGGCACTGCCGTCTGTGAATATCAACGCTACGTGCATGGTCTCCGCCATTTTGAATTTTCCAGCAAGCACGATGAAGGGCGCGTTTGTTAGACCCAAAATCTCGAGATTCTCCCTCGATGGCTAGTCGAGGGCGAGCGAGACGCTCCTGCAGTTAATTATAAAAACGGCCAATCATAAACTGGCAAGGTGGAAGAACATGGCTGCGTCCTGGCGCCGGAGTCGGTGAAGAAGTTGCCGATAGACGAAATAACTGACGATACAGATATCACATCAGTTTTTCACTTGATAGATGGTGTCACATCGAATGGCTGGTTGGTTGGTTGGTTGGTTGGTTGGTTGGTGTTTTACGGCCTATCAGCCTTTGTAGGCTATGTAAGGCCATTAAGCACGAAAATCTTTAGAACAGTTTGGAGTAAACGCTAATCAAGTCACGGTGTCCCTAGTTATTCGCCTCTTACGAATCGCGTAGGGAGTCGCGGTGGGTCAATTCTTACCCCGAACCCACAGAGGGATCACATCAAATGGCACGGGAACTTTTTCAACGAAAGAAAATGCAACCCGGGTTCAACTGTAGACATTTTGTCGAAACCATTAGGCCTCGATTCATTTCGATCAATTCAAGGGACATAATTCATAGCGTGTACGTATACGGTGTTGCATGTTTGCAAGCGAAAAACAAATTGCGGCAGTGTATGTCAAGAAATAACCTATACACCTAATCCTCTAAATATACAAATTAATACTCGAACAGCAAATACTTCCGTGTACGTACACTTTTCCATTCTCGAACCCCGAGAAGCGCATTACAGGCACTGCCGTCTATCAGCGGCATCCCAGTTGGCACGGTCTCTGCCATTTTGGCTAATCTGCATGGGTCTCTGCAGCGGGAAGCATCGAGGGAGCTCCGGACCTCCCTCGGCCTCCGGCCTTCACAGCGAGTGCGTGTAGCAGCCAAAAGTTACTCCCGGCCAAAAGTTACTCCTGAAGTCATCGCAGAGTTATCTGCTCGGGACGTGCTGAGAATTCCACTCTAAAAAGAGACGGCACCCGCCACTCCGCCTGACTGACTTTGCACGCCCGGTGAGTTATGCTAAGATCCGGCCGCGTAAATATATCTGCGTTTTGTGACAAACGTCTTTCTCGGCGGTACTGTACTCCATGCACCTTAACGGTGCGCGTGATTCGGGTGTAATCTTAAGCTAAACGACGTTTATTGGCGCTGCTGAAATGGTCGAAGTCGGAAACATTCGGAACGTCGTTTAGCTTAAGATTACACCCGAGTCACGCGCACCGTTAAGGTGCATGGAGTACAGTACCGCCGAGAAAGACGTTTGTCACAAAACGCAGATATATTAACGCGGCCGGATCTTAGCATAACTCCCCGGGCGTACCAAGTCAGTCAACGGTCGCGTTTTATAAAACCAGACTACAAATAGACTACAGGGAGGTGACTCCCATATAATTTCCGGCAGCGGAGACGGCTTTGCACGGGGAAAAACTTTTTTGAACTCTATATTATGTGTTAAACTACATAAATGCACCAAAAACACACAAACTCGTAAAGAAACTAATGCGTCGTTTGTCGGGATATATTCCATGCAAAGAACAGGTGCAGGAGCGGTAAATCGCATAAAGAAAAAGCCGAGCAGATAACTCTGCGATGACTTCCGGAGTAACTTTTGGCCGGGAGTAACTTTTGGCTGCTACAGTGCGTCCTTATGAGCGAGGAACGTAGGCAACGCCTAGCCCTCGCGATTCTCTCGAGATTTTGGACCTAAACAAATGTGCCCTAAGAACCGTGCCTTCAGGGTCCATACGCATCTGTGTCATGTTTATGAGATCGTGACGTAGGCAAGAGGATAACAATGCGACACCACGAGGCCCTAAAGAGGTATAGTAACTCGGCGAAATGGAGACTATGCTCCTTGTCCCGTATCCCATACGGTGGCGGGAGCTAAAATTCAAATAAAGAAAAGTGCGTGCATTCTTCTCGATGAACGAATGAATGAATGAATAAGGTTTTACAGCCTTTCTGCCTTTGAAGGCTATGTAAGGCCATTGATGATGAAAATCACAAGAGTATGTTTAACTCAACTCCCCTAGTTATTCGCCACTTACGAATCGTGTACGGAGATTGGGTGGGTCTCTTCTTACTCCCAACATACTGGATGAGTGGAAGGTGGGGGTGGGGGTGGGGGTGGGGGGTGGGGGTGGGGGTGGGGGTGGGGGTGGGGGTGGGGGGTGGGGGTGGGGGTGGGGGTGGGGATGGGGGTGGGGGGTGGGGATGGGGGTGGGGGGGGGGGTGGGGGGTGGGGATGGGGGTGGGGATGGGGGTGGGGGTGGGGGGTGAAGTGAGAGTGCGCGCGTCTTCCTGATGAACTTATTATCAATAGATGCTTATGGATATTTTTTCCGCACAAATCGCGGGAAATAACACAAAATAAACCACAAACCAAACAAAATGCATCCTGAATGTCGAAGCACAATGCATAGAAGTCGTAATTATTCATTGGAGGTTCACAACCGTGTTCTTTTTCTTGCCCACTGCTGGGTGTGTGCATTCGTTGTAACACGTCTGTCGGTCTGCGAGTGCGCTCTTACAGGCGTGTGCATACACTTCCCCTGATTATGATGAGCGCACAAGCATGCATGTGTGTGTCAAACCTTCATGATGTGTAGAGTCACAAGTGTCGACTCAATCAGCAGAGAAAACTGATAGCGGCACTCAAAGTTAGGCCTATAAGTGTAGTCACAACGTCGACTCAATCAGCAGAGAAAACTGATAGCGGCACTCAAAGTTAGGCCTATAAGTGTAGTCACAACGTCGACTCAATCAGCAGAGAAAACTGATAGCGGCACTCAAAGTTAGGCCTATAAGTGTAGCCACAACGTCGACTCAATCAGCAGAGAAAACTGATAGCGGCACTCAAAGTTAGGCCTATAAGTGTAGTCACAACGTCGACCTCAATCATGCCTGAGACAAACTGATAGCGGCAGACTCAAAGTCTAGGCCTATAAGTGTAGCCACAACGTCGACTCAATCAGCAGAGAAAACTGATAGCGGCACTCAAAGTTAGGCCTATAAGTGTAGTCACAAGTGTCGACTCAATCAGCAGAGAAAACTGATAGCGGCACTCAAAGTTAGGCCTATAAGTGTAGTCACAACGTCCACTCAATCAGTAGGCCTACGGAAAATTGGAAGTTGCACTAATAGTTACAGTCATCAAGTGTAGTCACAAGTGCCCACTCAATCCGTAAGAAAACTTAAAGTTGCAATTAAAAAGTTACGGTCATCGACTGCAGTCACAAGTGCCCACTCAATCCGTAAGAAAACTTAAAGTTGCACTGAAAGTTACGGTCATCGACTGCAGTCACAAGTGCCCACTCAATCCGTAAGAAAACTTAAAGTTGCAATTAAAAAGTTACGGTCACCGAGTGTAGTCACAAGCGCCCACTCAATCCGTAAGAAAACTTAAAGTTGCACTGAAAGTTACGGTCATCGACTGCAGTCACAAGTGCCCACTCAATCCGTAAGAAAACTTAAAGTTGCAATTAAAAAGTTACGGTCACCGAGTGTAGTCACAAGCGCCCACTCAATCAGTAAGAAAACTTAAAGTGGCGCTTAACCACTTCGAAATGTACACCACTTCTAGCGACAACGCAACAAAGTGGCTCAGGTAAGTTTTTTTTATTAACAAACAATGTCACGACGATAAGTACAAATGAAGTAATGTGATCAGGTTTCGAAGACCACAGAACCAACGCAATGTGTTGAGATGGGTTCCAATCGTTTTCAAAACCTGAAAATCTTCTACAGTAATCTGCAGTATCTAACAACTTGTTATTTTCCTAACATTAGAAACATTGTGTTTTTTATACACAAAGTATCTCGGGTATGAATACTGTGAGTGACTGAACACGGCAAAAGATACTCAACCCTTGCTGAAAAACTACAGGGTGAAATCAAAGATCGTATACAGACATGGTATATACATATATGTATTTACATACGTATAAACGATCTTAGTAGAAATGTTGCGTCTTGTCATGAGAGTAGCTGCCCTTGGCGCGGTGTGAGGATTATGCATGCCTGTACAAAGACCAGGAAAGAAGCCATATTTTTCTCCTCTATGCAGATCCGCCATTTCTTGAAAATTGTTGTATAGAATGCCAGTAAAACGACCTACGTGTCACGTTTGTAGTAATTCTCTGTAAAAGGATGAATCACATGCAATTTCCTACTCAGGAAATAACGTCATTAATAAGAGTCAACGAAGAAAAATAGGCATACAGCTTTGTGTGTGTGTGTGTGTGTGTGTGTGTGTGTGTGTGTGTTGTGTCTGTCCTTCTGTCTGTCTATCCTTCTGTTTGTCTGCCTGTCCTTCTGTTTGTCTGTCTGTCCTTCTGTTTGTCGGTGTGTCTGTCTTTCTGCCTGTGTGTCAGTCTGCCTGGCTGTCTGCCTGTCTGTCTGCCTGTCTGTGTGTCTGTCCGGTCTGTCCTTTTTTCTGTCTATCTTTTTGTCTGTCCTTTTTTTCTGCCTGTCTGTCCTTCTGTCTGTCTGTCTGTCTGTTCATCTGTGTGTGTGTGTGTGTGTGTGTGTGTGTGTGTGTGTGTGTGTGCGCGCGCGTGTGTGTGTGTCTGTCTGTGTGTGTGTGTGTCTGTCTCTCTGTGTGTGTGTGTGTGTGTGTGTGTGTGTGTGTGTGTGTGTGTGTGTGTGTGTGTGTGTCTGTGTGTGTCTGTCTGTCTGTCTGACTGTCTTTCTCCTACATACACACTTACTAACTCACACACGTAAACACAGACACGCGCGCGCGCGTGCACACACACACACACACACACACACACACACACACACAGACACACACGCTCTATCGTAAATGCAAGCAAATGTAGTTTACCAAGTGAGATTTTTTCAAAGGAGATACATTCCGAATACTGCAAATGAGAATACAAATAAAATATAATACATCTCGATATCAACAGTTCTCTTCAGTTGTTAATGTAGTTGCCTCTCAAACAAGAACTAATCACCAGGTGAGTTTCTAATACGTTGTGTAGGTTATCCCCACCACCACACGCAAAAAAGTAGTCCCATCGATCCCATGCCTCTCTAAGACAATGCAGTGGCACAGTGGAGGACACTCCACGGATTTCCGTTCTGCTTCTAATTTTACAACAACAACTCAGGTTCAGATAATCGAAACCATCGAACACAAGGACAATGGTGTTGACCATGTCTAACCCTGATAAAGAGTTCCTAGTCATCAGCGCTTGGGATTCTGAGTCAGTATCATGCCGCTCACGGAGTTTTGCCACTTGATTGGCTGTTTCATTTTTGTCCCTTATCAGGCGTAAACAGACATCTGACGGTCCCACAGTAAACTGTGCCTTGTGAAACAAGGGCAGCAGCTGCCCTCACAATGAAAAGGTGGAAGAATTCTTGAAAGAACCCTCTCTCCCCAGGGCCGGATCAAAGTTTTTTGAGGGGGGGTGCTTAAAATTGTTTTAGGGTCTTCTCATCCGGAAAAATTTTGGAGAAAAATGGTTGCAAAATCTGTGGCAATCTGGCAGTGCGGTCATTTCCAAGAGTTTTGTTTGGTCACAGATTCTTCCTGTCCTCTGCCCGTGCGTTGATTTTGGTCTGGGCGAAGTAGCAAAAGGAAGGGCATCTTAATTATAGGCAGCACCCCCCCCCCCCCCCCCCCCCTCCCCTGCTACCGTGGCTGCCAATTCGAGTGTGCTTATACCAAGGTGAGAGTAGTACAGCATCTGGGCCCAGCATCTTTTCGGGCCCGCCCCCCTCCTTCCCAAGCTTTTTTACTAAGCTTATACTGTCTCTGCTACCAAGCAAAGTGTGCCGATATCCGATGAGGTGGGAAAGTAAGATCACAACATATTTTTTGAGCAACCACCCCCCCCCCCCTCCACTCCTTCCCCCAACTCCCGGCTGCCCCGGAGGTTTTTTTTTTTTTTTTTTTTTTTTTTTGGGGGGGGGTGCATCGAGACACCCCAGCATCACCCCCCCTAGATCCGGCCCTGCTCCCGACCATCACACCGAACGACTGAAACGTGGAAGATGTAGGGCTTGCACGCTTTCACAGTCAGAGTCATCACATTGCAGCCCCCACTGACGTAATGCCTACCTGCGTGTCTGAGAAAGATATGCAGTACTTCCGTGAAGCGAGTCTCACGCACGATTCTCAAGATCGAGTTGCAGAATAAACTGAAACAGGATATCCTTTTTTTACAAGTTCTCGCTCGTTCCAACGACGGGGCCCAAAGCCTTGTTGAGGATAGAAAAAAAACTAGATCTTCCGATGAACGTTCGAGTTCTCTGACCACTGAGCTTCAAAGTCCACCGTGAGTTCTTCTCTCTGCAAGGACCTTTTACCTGAAAGACTTTTCCCACAGTCTTCTTCACTTCTTCTCATGGAAAACTTCTTTTCAACTGCTGCTGCTGCTGCTAAAATGGTGGTTTGGATGGAAATTTGGCGAATAACTCTTTACCTGCATATACAACTGTTAGTTTTCCCTTATTTCCTGTAAGATGTAGTGATATTATGGGTTTCCTGTGAAGATTTGGTGTGTCAATGTTCTTCCAAATACAGTCTGCCTTACAGACATGACAATTATTACTGCGTACTATGTGAGTGCGTAGACACAACCTGAAGTGGATGTACAATCTACACCATGTAACACTGTGTATCATCATGGACATAGAGGGCTTCAGCAAGGGTCCTTGACCCACACTTAAAAGACACCCCCACCCACCCCCACCTCCCAAGACACTTTGGCACTAGGATGCTGCCTGCGTCTGGC
Organism: Theodoxus fluviatilis; assembly: GCA_034096865.1. Taxonomy (NCBI): domain Eukaryota; kingdom Metazoa; phylum Mollusca; class Gastropoda; order Cycloneritida; family Neritidae; genus Theodoxus; species Theodoxus fluviatilis. The sequence continues at coordinate 361,315 of JAWQFJ010001458.1, read as the reverse complement.
TCAGTGAGTGCTGCTGCAGCTGTCTTCAAGACCACGTGGACCCCAGCGTTCCACCCGGTGAGTAACGCACCAGGCAGCAAGGGTTGTGAGCATTTGAGATGAGAGAGCTCCAAGGTGGCAGGGGACGCCTACACCCTGGAGATGCTGGTGCTGAGACCCGACAGACGACGCATGGGAGACGCCTCGCGTGGTGGGGTGGGAACAGCCTTGCTTGGGGGGTTAGAGGTCACCTCATGACAGGGGTTTCGGGGTGACTCGCTGACGTCAAGCTGCACCATCTCCTGATGTATTTCCTCGGAGGAGAGGCCCCGGGGTGTGGGGAAGGGGGCCTGATCAGCCCACACCCGTTCCGGGGCCCCGGGGCTGCCCAGAGAGGGTGAGGCCAAAGCGGGGTCGGAGGTCAAAGGCTGGGGGTCCTGAGGGGTGACGGAGGGGGAGCGCTGCTGCAGAGGGGGGGCGAGCGATTGTGACAGCTGGGGGCTGGCGAGCGGAGACGAAAGCTGCTGCTGACGAAGCATCTCTTGCAGCCGCAGTTGGTCCTGGAGCAGCAGCTGCTGCTGCAGGAGCTGCTCTTGCTGCATCTGGCGTTGCTGCTGCTGCTGCAGCTGCTGCAGCTGGTGCAACTGCGTCACGCTCATGATGGGCAGCGTCCGGGGCCGCTCCCCGCCACTCGAGTTGGACGCCGAGACCCCGCCCAAGGGAGGTAACTCCGCAGGAGACGCGGCTTCGGCCAAGAGAAGTGAGGAATTCCCAGAGGCAGTGGACCGCAATCTTCCCATCTGTGGACAGATTCGAGCAGTGCATGGAGTCACATAGTCATTAACTTCAACACCAATTATCGTAAACAACAACAACAACGATAAACAACAGCAATGACCCACGATGTGCCCTTGACAAACATTCTCCCAATCAATGCAGTGCAGCGTTCAGCATCCGGTTTAGCGCCTCGCTAGGGAGGGCTCTAGAGAAGTT
>JAWQFJ010001458.1:350343-355343 GCA_034096865.1 Theodoxus fluviatilis | reverse complement strand
TGAGTATTCAGGTGTGAGTAATAAGGTGTTAATAGAAAGGTGTGAGCAGTAAAGTGTGACCGGTAAAGTGTGAGTAGTAAGGCGCGAGCAGTAAGAAGTGAGCAGTAAAGTGTGAGTAGTAAGGTGCAAGCAGTAAGGAGTGAGTAGGAAGGTGCGAGCAGATAAGTGTTAGCAGTAAGCTATGAGCAGTAAGGAGTAAGCGGTAAAGTGTGAGCGGTAAAGTGTGCGTGGTAAAGTGTGAGTAATAAGGTGTTAACAGTAAGGTGTGAGCATTAAGGTGTCAGCGGTAAAGCGTGAGTAGTAAGATGCGAACAGTAAAGAGTGAGTAGGAAGGTGCGAGCATAAAAGTGTGAGCAGTAAGATTTAAGTGGTAAGTGTGAGTAGTAAGGTGTGAGTAGTAAGTTATGTAGATGAATGCAGTGGGTGTATGCAGTAAAGTGTGAGCAGTAAGATTTAAGTGGTAAGTGTGAGTAGCAAAGTGTGAGCAGTAAGAGTTAAGTGGAAAGTGTGAGTAGTAAGGTGTGAGTAGTAAGTTATGTAGATGAATGCAGTGGGGTGTATGCAGTAAAGTGCGAGCAGGAATGGATGAGCAGTACGATGTAAGCAGTGGGAAACCAGGTATAGGGATGCAGATACAGATTCATAGGGAGACAAAGATTCAGGTACTTATGCAAACAGAGATGCTGACTTGGGTCAAAATTCCTGTTCGTTTATAGAAACAGATGGACAAGGATACGGGTACAGACACAAAGACACATGTTTTAGGCTATGCTGAAATAGGAACAGGTGCTAATACCAAGATTCATATTTGATCCCAAGTGATATGTTACATTCTCTCTCTCTCTCTCTCTCTCTCTCTCTCTCTCTCTCTCTCTCTCTCTCTCACACACACGCACACACACACACACACACACACACACACACAAACACGCACACACACACGCACACACACACACACACTTGGTACGCACCTTGACGTATTTGGGCTGGCCGTTGACGGCCTGGATGTTGAGAATGTCGAAGCCGATGGCGCCGTTGCCTTCCTGGTTGAAGATGGGGTAGCCTGGCGAGTTGTCGTCCAGCTGCCCCTCGCGCATGGCGGCCACCAGGCTGGGCAGGAACTCCGCCTGGAAGGCCTTGGGGCACGGCATGCGTCCCATGCAGTTGTCTCGCTTGAACTTGTCGAAGCCCTGAAAAGCGCCAGTCACGTGGTGACACTCGAAGGTCGCATGCATCCAGTGCTCTCAGTTGAACAGATCAAAATTACCAGGTGTGTTGGTTCTTCTCTCAAGGATGGAAAAATATTGTCATAAGGAAGAACAAAATCACTTGAAGCTTTGTAAACAGCTCAAAATTACCAAGTATATTGGGTCTTCTCACAAGGATGAAAGCTCTGGATTGCATGCAACGTCCTATTTCTAAACAGCCCCAAATCACGAGATATTTTGGGACTTCTCGAAGGAATAAACGTTACCGAAACTTTGGCAAGCATCTATCGCTCTTTATTAAACAGCTCAAAAGTATTACCAAGTAGACGAATTTTGAGTCTTTTCTTAAGAATAAAGCATAGTTATCTCCCTTGCAGTTCTGTCTACGATTAAATGCTTCATACCCTAGGAATGCATAGGATCTTTGATGCAGGCTTGCGGTGATAAAAACTTATTACAAAAACCAATCATTAACGCTGACAAAAGTTGTCACAAGAAGAGCATTAAAAAATTTGCAGGGATTTCAGACGAGCTGGAGAAATCCCTCATTTCATCCAACACTCTTGTCCATGTTTTCACTTTATAAAACAGTGTTCGTGCATTCACAGATAATGTAGAGAAACCTTTCTGGCGAACTTAAAATAGACGATCACCAGGCATGAGCAATCAAGCACTGAAACGTCACTGGTCCTTGACAAACGAAAAGAAGCATGAAACATAAGCTTTCGAGAACTATACTCCTCTTCCAGTTACCTCCTTCTCCCCTCCTATCTCCACAAGGAGCAATTAAATGATTAGGCACACCATACAATTGTGTTACGTTAACCCAGCCGACCTTTTTTTCTGCCGACCCTAAACTTTGTTTTCGATCATGCATAAAAACAACAAAAACAAACCCCCCAAAAGATAAATAAATTAACGATAAAAACCGCTGGCGCTGAACCTCCAGGTTTTTGCATAAAAAAAGAAAAGAAGAAGATCGGGTTCGAACCCGCAACCTCTCGAGAAAAGAGAGGGGGAAAAACACACACACACACAAAAACACAAAAAATCAGGTCGGGTTCGAACCCACAACCTCTCGAAAAAAGAGAGAGAAATAAAGTTTCAGCACAGAATCAAACCTGGTCACGCATGACCAAGAGTCCAACGCTCTACCAAATGTGCCATTGGAGAACTGGTATGACGGAGTGTTTGTAAAGCATTTATAACGTTCTTTTCCATAAACCGCCTTGGTTCGTATTTTGCACAGTTAATTGTAGAAAAATGGATAATAGTTCATGAAATTTGAGTGGTCTTGTACATTTTAGGATACTCAAGGTCTATTTTTGCCAAGTTTAATATCGATTCACTGCCATTAAATGGCCACGCATTTCGCCATTCCGTCAACTGACATTTTAGGGGGGGGGTTTTCGAGTTTACGACCTAAATAAATCACTTTCTTTTCAAACCTCGATTCTGAAAATTTGATACATTCAATCGGACCTAACTTCCAGTAAGTGTGCAAAATGTCAAGGAAATCCGTTCAGAAGTTTTTGAGATATCAGCCGTTAAGTCGGGACTGACAGACAGACATACAGATAAAATTACGTCATGTTATTCGCCGTCAAATGATCACGTCACACATTTTGCATTTCGCCATTCCGTCAATTGACTTTTTAGGGGGGTGTTTTCGAGTTTACGACCTTTAAAAATCACTTTCTTTTCAAACCTCGATTCTGAAAATTTGATACATTCAATCGGACCTAACTTCCAGTAAGTGTGCAAAATGTCAAGGAAATCTGTCAAGTAGTTGTTGAGATATCAGCCGTTAAGTTGGGACTGACAGATCGACACACAGACAGACAGATAAAATCTGTAGGACCTCCAGTAAACCTGGAAGGATAAACAAACTATGTGCAGTTCCATCCTACCTACCCTATGAACAATCGGGGAATCCACTATTTACGTTTAAAAAAACGGCGTTTTCAGCGAAAGATAAACGTGAATTATGTTCAATTTGGCCTCTTCTATAAAAACAACAACACACACACAAACAACAAGCTCAAGCCGACCTACCGATCCTATTTTTGGCCTTGTTACTGCAACCACAACTATTTGTGTGTGTGCCTTTTCATTCCTATCACTGCGACTATTTTCAAAGACCGCTTATGACCTGATGTACAGTCTTTGCTATGCCTACGACTATGCCTATGACCAAGACTTAAACTATGCCTATGATAATGACTGTTACTATGACAGTCACTATGATTATCAGTTTTTAACTATAACTTTATGACTGTCAGTATGACTGTGACGAGATCACCCCCCCCCCCCCCCCACCTCCCCCTTTGGATTAAGTTATTTACTTATTATGGTTCCCCTGGCCGTAGATGATAGCAAAATATCATGGCTCCCCCAGCCGTAGATTCATCGAACGTTCTATGCCCGCCAGCGGGAAAGAGTTTCCCATTGGATGGAGGGAGAACGCTACTGAAGACTTGACGAGGGGAGGGGCCGTGTCTTATATGAGGGTCCGGCGATTGGCTGGAAAATGACCAAGTTTACTCGCGTCCGTGCAGAAACTATAAATGTGCCTGCAATCCAGTGCCTGCGCCCGGCGAAAACGACATCAAGACCTAACGCCGTCCCAAGGATTACATCACTCTTCCTTGCCAGAAGTTGCGTCATTCCTCATCACTCCAGAAGAGACGCCCATGGTGGCGTCACTCCTCGCATTTTTACGTCATCCTTCCTCCCTATACTCCAGTTGCCGATGGTGGCGTCACTCTTTGTGCCAAGATATTACGTCATCCTTCCTCCCTCTACCCCACGTTGAGAGGAGATACCACGCTTGCAACGCCCATGTCCATCTCCAAGTGAAGATACGAAGCCGTCCGTACAGAATAAATACCGACGCCTGAGAGAAAAGGCAGAAGCCTCTTTGAAAGAATACAAATTGGTTTGCTATGGTTGGGCTTGTGATCGAATACAATTGCTTCCCCTTCCCTCTAGTGCATCAAAAACCGCTGTGACGAAGATTCCCGAGGGCGAGGGGCACTCGTGACGTCTGAGATGTTGAACCACGTTTGACACGCAGCTCGTTCAGTGAGCAGCAGCTGAGACAAGAGTGAAGGCCTGTCAGATAAGTTACCTTTTATCGGCTGGTGGGCCATTCGTTCTCTTACATGATTATGATTGATTATGAGTATTAATGTTTCTGCTTGATTTATCCTTCACGTTAACTTTGATTCATTCATCCATCACCCTGGCATGGTAATTAAAACCTTTTGACAATTTGACCTATGACCTCACCGTCTTTCTGTCTCGTGTTTGTAATTGATAGAATGACTCTGTGAGAGAGTGACAAGTGGATCATAGTGAATTCCCCTAGACCTTTACCTTTCAGTAAAACGATCTGGTCCGGCTTGCGACAATGACTGATGATAACTATGACGTCACTCGACAAAGGGCGTTTCTCTGACGCAAGAGGTCTGTTCAGGAGGTAGAGTGCTCGCAAACGCTCGCTGTGATAGCATCCTACAAAAATGGTCGTGGGGGAGTAAAGAGCACTTCTCGCAGTTTCTACTACTATTGCTGCTAGTATTACTACTACTACTTCTACTATTACCTTTAGACTAGCGGACGCAAAAAGGCCAATGTTACCATTACTACTACTTCTACTATTACCATTAGACTAGCGGACTTAAAAAGGCCAATGTTACCACTACTACTACTACTTCTACTATTACCTTTAGACTAGCGGATGCAAAAAGGCCAATGTTACCACTACTACTACTTCTACTATTACCATTA
>JAWQFJ010001458.1:325343-330343 GCA_034096865.1 Theodoxus fluviatilis | reverse complement strand
GTGTGTGTGTGTGTGTGTGTGTGTGTGTGTGTGTGTGTGTGTGTAAGCACAAACTGTAGATCTACTCACGATGTACATCTCTCTCTCTTTCGCTCTCTCTCTCTCTCTCTCTCTCTCTCTCTCTCTCTCTCTCTCTCTCTCTCCCTCTCTCCTCTTCTCTCTTCTTTCTCTCCCTCTCTCTCTCTCTCTCTCTCTCTCTCTCTCTCTCTCTCTCTCTCTCTCTCTCTCTCTCTCTCTCCCTCTCTCCTCTTCTCTCTTCTTTCTCTCTCTCTCTCTCTCTCTCTCTCTCTCTCTCTCTCTCTCTCTCTCTCCCTCTCTCCTCTTCTCTCTTCTTTCTCTCCCTCTCTCTCTCTCTCTCTCTCTCTCTCTCTCTCTCTCTCCTCGTCACTCATGTCTGAGTCTCAAACCGCGTCACACTCCACGCCCTAATCACTGGGCCACTTGATCAATTCTTCACAAATATAAATAACAAGAAGGGCAAAGCCCATACGACTCACGTGCTTGACCTTGACCTTTACATGACCTTGACCTTCAGGTGACCCTCAAGGTCAAGGTCAAACAACTAAACCTACCAATGACATCATTCACTAAGAAATGCTTTACACATTTTTCCTACCAAAATACATGTGGCCTTGACCCAAGGTCAAGGTCATCCAAGGTCATGCAACACAAAGCTGTTAATTCAAGACATAGGAAGCACAATGGTGCTTATTGGCACTTTTTACCATGAGATATGGTCACTTTAGTGGTTCACTACCCCATTTTGGTCACATTTCATAAGGGTCAAAGTGACCTTGACCGTGATGATATGTGACCAAATGTGTCTCATGATGAAAGTATAACATGTGCCCCACATAATTATTAAGTTTGAAACATTTATCTTCCATAGTTCAGGATCAAGGTCACTTCAAAATATGTATACAATCCAACTTTGAAGAGCTCCTGTGACCTTGACCTTGTAGCAAGGTCAACCAAACTGGTATTAAAAGATAGGGCTTACTTTGCCCTATATACTATATATAGGTCAGGTATCCAATCTCAAAAACTTAAGAGAAAATTGAGAAAATGTGAAAAATGGCTGTTTTTTAGACAACATTTATGGCCCCTGCGACCTTGACCTTGAAGCAAGGTCAAGTCACCATGTATGGTTTTTGACGCCTTGTCATCATACACCATCATGCCAAATTGGGTGTTGATAGACTTAATAGTCTCCGAGAAAAATCCAACGTTAAAGTTTTAAACGGACGCCCAGACGCCCAGACGCCCGGACGCCCGGACGGACGAATCGGGTGAGTACATAGACTCACTTTTGCTTCGCATGTGAGTCAAAAAAGTAAGACATAGATACCTACCAGTCTTGAGATAGGTGCGTATACTATTATACATGATAGATAAAATATAGACACCTACCTGTCTTGATGTAAGTGTGTATACTATTATACATGTATGATAGATAAAATATAGACACCTACCTGTCTTGATGTAAGTGTGTATACTATTATACATGTATGATAGATAAAATATAGACACCTACCTGTCTTGATGTAAGTGTGTATACTATTATACATGTATGATAGATAAAATATAGACACCTACCTGTCTTGATGTAAGTGCGTATACTATTATACATGATAGATTAAACATAGACACATACCTGTCTTGATGTAAGTGCGTGTACTATATACATGATAGATAAAATATAGACACATACCTGTCTTGATTTAAGTGCGTGTACTATATACATGATAGATAAAATATAGACACCTACCTGTCTTGATGTAAGTGTGTATACTATTATACATGATAGATTAAACATAGACACCTACCTGTCTTGATATAACTGTGTATACACATTTAAGTAGGCCTACAGTAAGTGTAAACATAGACACCTACCTATCATAAAACATAGACACCTGATCTAAATGTGTACACATGTATAAGTACAGGAGATAACATATAAACACCAACTTATCGTGATATAAATGTGTATACAATTATGTATGAGTGGATAAAACATAGATGCCTACCTATCTTAATATAAATGTGTATTTATATATGGATAGAGAAAACAGACACCTACCCATCTTGATATAAATGTGTATACTCATAATTTATATGTAAGTACGGTATATAAAAGACACCTGACTATCTCGATATAAATGTGTCTACATATAGACGTAAGTACAGTAGATAAAACACAAACACCTATCTATCTTGATATAAATGTGTCTACATATAGACGTCAGTGCGGTAGATAAAACACAAACACCTGCCTATCCTTATCTAAATGTGTCTACATATATACGTACGTACGGTAGATAAAACACAGATACCAATCTTGATATAAATGTGCCTACATAGAGACGTCAGTGCGGTAGATAAAACACTGACACCTACCTATCTTGATATAAATGTGTACATATAGACGTAAGTATGGTAAATAAAACAGACAACTACCTGTCTTGTTATAAATGTGTCTACATATAAAGGTGAGTAAGTATGGTAAATAAAACAGACAACTACCTGTCTTGTTATAAATGTGTCTACATATAAAGGTGAGTAAGTATGGTAGATAAAACACAAACACCTACCTATCTCGATATTAATTTGTCTACACATAAAGGTAAGTAAGTATGGTAGATAACACACAAACACCTACCTATCTCGATATTAATTTGTCTACACATAAAGGTAAGTAAGTATGGTAGATAACACACAAACACCTACCTATCTCGATATTAATTTGTCTACACATAAAGGTAAGTAAGTATGGTAGATAACACACAAACACCTACCTATCTCGATATTAATTTGTCTACACATAAAGGTAAGTAAGTATGGTAGATACACACAAACACCTACCTATCTCGATATTAATTTGTCTACATATAAAGGTAAGTAAGTATGGTAGATAACACACAAACACCTACCTATCTTGATGCCAGGTACGAAGCTGGCGTTGCCAGACAGGCCCTGGTTGAGGAGCTGGGCGGCCCAGCGCAGAGCCAGCAGCAGCTGCAGCGCCTCCCCAGTCACCACGCCACACTGACCAGTGTCCGAGGACTTGCGCACACTGAGCAACAGCGCCACCCTGGCCTGCGCGTCCCTGGGCAGGGGTGACGTCACAGCGCGACAGTACTCTGCCCCTTGGTTCGGGGTCAAGGTCAGGAGAAGGACCAAGGTCCCGGATGTAAGGAGCCATTCAATCATGGCGACGAAGGAAGGGGAGGCGACGAGGATTCAGGAAAAAGTTGAGTGCGCAGACCGGAGCAGGAGGTTTGAGTTATGGGGGGAGGAAAGATGGCGGGGCTGGTGAACTCTCAAGGTGGGCTTGTGAATTTCTGACGGGAATAGCGTGGAAGAACTATGGATGTGAAGCCGGGAGAGGAAGAGTTGATGAAGACTGAACGAAGAAGGCGGGAGATAAGAAAGCGAAGTTTCTGGGGGTTATGGACAGAGGGAGAGGGACGGAGATGGCGGTTATTTCTTAAAAGGCAATTGTCAAGCTTGAGTGAGAACTGAATTTGTAGGCAGGTGTTGGGAACTGGTTGGAGGTGATATTGTTGGTGGAATGTTGAAGGTAGTTTGACGAACTTGAGGCGAGTGGGGGTAAGGTGTGGGGGCGGTGGAGGGATTGTGCAACAGATCCTTACAGCGTTTCGTATCTAACCACCCCCTGGAGACATGCTCTATTTGGCAGGGTGCAATGTCGCGAATGTCGAACGAAGGCGTGTTGTTTATTTGGGTCACCTTGGCTCACTGCATGCAAGCAAAGATAGTATGTATTCCCCTCCAGACACAACAGGCTGCCAAGCTACATCTGACTACTCGGGAGCACCGATGGCATCCGTCACGGAGCCGGAACTTCCTGAGATCTGGGTTTTTAGAAAAATAAGTTGGGCCACTTCGTCTTCCTGACAGATGGCGATGATTTGACAGTTTTTCTCCCAGTTTCTCAGCTTGGGCAGATCAATACTGCAGCTAAGTCGACAGGTCAGCTTGAGTAGAACATCTGGCGTCTAGGGTTCTGCACAGGAGTTGGGGCGAGGGTCAGGCAAGGAGGAAGTAGGTCACACTGAATGGTTCCCAAAGGAAGGCAGTCCTGCTCTGCCAGACAGACAGCGCTGTGCAGTCACTGGTCCACACAAAGCGGCCTTTGTCGAAGGGCAAAACGTGAAATTCCTGGTTTTCCCCCATCAAGCTTCCGTTTGGAAAGGCGTCTGAAACGGAGGACCGGAGGCATAATGTCGCTTAATGAGGAAGTTTTGCCCACATTTGGAGGTGCTAGGAGGAAATGGAAACAAGGAAAACGAAGAAGGATTATTTAGAAGACAAACGTATTTTTTGAGTTGATATTCAACGAATAAATTGAATAGGTATGTTATGACTTATTTTAATATGCCAGATGCATCAAAAAGCGGTGAAGGAAACAATCACAAATACATTCCTGTGCAATCAAAAAAACGAAGCAAAATGAATAATAAAATACTCGCACTGGCTTGCTCAGTTTCCTTAAATAAGATATTCATATATGACAGAAGCAAGGACAAATGTCTAGCAAGACACACTTTATACATCAATTAATGGAGCGCAGAGAACGAACATACAAACGAACGGATAGACACACAGACTGTGAGTCAGGCTGACGCACTAAAAGAAAGACAGACAGACAGACAGACAGACAGAGACAGACAAACAGACAGACAGAGACAGACAAACAGACAGACAGAGACAGACAAACAGACAGACAGACACACAAACAGACAGACAGAGACAGACAAACAGACAGACAGAGACAGACAAACAGACAGACAGAGACAGACAAACAGACAGACAGAGACAAACAGACAAAGACAAACAGACAGGGACAGACAAACAGACAGACAGAGACAGACAGACAGACAGACAGACAGACAGACAGACAGACAGACAGACAGACAGACAGACAGACAGACAGACAAATAGACAGACAGAGACAGACAAACAGACAGACAGAGACA
>JAWQFJ010001458.1:315343-322843 GCA_034096865.1 Theodoxus fluviatilis | reverse complement strand
ATGACTACAAATCACCGGAGCAGCTTACAGTGCGAGCCCGTCTTCTCGATTTTCCCACGTTTTCCGTCTTCTGACAATCGTGTAGGGAGACGCAGGAGTCTATTCTACCCTCAGCCCACAGGGAGTTTACACAGAAACACAAAAAGGGAGAATGCGAAAGCGAGCGAGCGAGCGAGAGAGAGAGTGAGAGAGAAAGACAGAGAGAGAGAAAGAGAGAGAGAGAGAGAGAGAGAGAGAGAGAGAGAGAGAAAGAAAGAGAGAGAAAGAGAAAGAGGAAGAGAGAGAGAAAGACAGAGAGACAGAGAGAGAAAGAGAGACAGAAAGAGAGAAAGAGAAAGAGAGAGAGAGACAGAGAGATAGAGACAGAGAGACAGAGAGACTGAGAGAGAGAGACAGAGAGAGAGACAGAGAGTGAGAGAGAAAGACACAGAGAAAGATAGAGAGAGAGAAATAGAAAGAGAGAAAGAGGAAGAGAGAGAGAGAAAGAGAAGGAGAGAAAGAGAGAGAAAGAGAAAGAGAGATAGAGAAAGAGAAAGAGAGAGTATAGGAAAGTAGTCTAAGTGAAGAGAGAGGGTTTGGCCGCGTTGCTTGCAACAAGTTCAGAGCCCAGAGAAGAAGCCAGATCTTTGACTTGCGGATGTCCTTCTGGTGCGAGTGCACTATATTCTGCCCTCAACGACGGACATTTTGCAATCTTTCCAGTCAGTAAATATTCTAATGAATAGTCATGATCCTCATGTCCGTATATATATACATGCATGTAGGCCTACACTGCGTGTCATGACAGGAAGCGTATACTGCGATGGTGATTGTATTAATATTTCATTTCCGTCGACAAGCTCAACAATGATCAGTCTAAACTGTGTATCCCTACTTGCATAACATGAAATTCATTTCCAGCAGAGAATGTCGGTTTTCATACAAGGTTGGAGTGACAGTAAGGTCTAATGGAGGGGCAAAGAGAGGACATAATATGAGGAGAGGCGAGGCGAGGCGAGGCGAGGAGAGGAGAGGAGTGAGGATTGGAGTGATTATTTTATTAGCAATAGATAGATATAGAGAGAGAGATAGATTGGAGAAGAGTGAGATATCGTATATTATATGAAGAGATACAGAGAATGATGACAGACAGACAAGACATAGATTACAAAGGATGTATTGACAAATACAGATAGGTGCATTCTAGAGGAGAGAGAAAAAAAGAAGGGAAATGAAAACGGGATATAGGAGGAGGTGGGAGAGAGAGAGAGAGAGAGAAGTGGGGGAGTGATAGAGAGAGGAGAGAGAGAGAGACGAGAGAACGAGAGAGAGAGAGAGAGGAAACTTTGAAACTTTGAAACTTTTGTCGAGGCCTCAGGCCCATAGACGAACAGGTTACATACAAACAAAATAATCAAAACACTTACTATCTTAATAATAACACCAAAAGCAGCCACCTTTACTCGACATCGAGTTGAGCAAGGACAAATACATCCTAACCACATGGCGACGGAGTTTCCACCCACCAATAGATGGCACAATTTAGCCGACACAACCCATCCAAATAAGCTAAACGACTTCGGACAAGAAACAGAAGCTTCAATTGCCTCACAGTAGATACGTTTCATACATGTGATGGACACAGATACGACAGCACGGTACTGCCGCCTCGGTCAGGAGTCCAGCTCATTATAGAATGGGTTACAAACTCGAAACGCAACACGTAATATAAGGCAACTAAAATAAGGCAATTCACACAAGATACATTTGGCATAGAAAGAACAAACTTGAGGCTAGTTGAAAAACCCACATCAACTGTGTCGAGGTCTCTAGGAGGCAAATCGACCTGAATTATCAACTGCAATATAACACCGATCATAATAGCAATGCACAGCGACAACTATGCTTGGAGGAGGTGTGTGTGATCCTGTGAACAAAATGTGGGAACCCCAGTCTACAAGTCAGGTACGAGGTAACACGATCCGATCATTTTCAACTATACTATACGATGTCAGAGTATCCAAACGCCCCGTCGCGTTTCTCATGTGCGTAGCAAGAGTGCGATGGAATCTGACGAGTAGCAAGGCGCAAGTGACATCGTCTTGTGCAAACAGACTGCAAGAGTCAACCAGAATATCCCGAACCTGTTAAGCAACAACAACAATCTCCCCTTCACCCCTCCCTCACCCTCTATCCCCCCCCCCCCTCTCCCCCCCCCCCCCCCGCGCCCCTCAAGAAGAAAAACGTCTCAGATTGCAATCAGTTTTTATCACACTGTTGCCACGGTAGAGTACCACACCCGGTAAATCAATAACACAATGACAAATACCTTCGAAGGAGGAAACAGTCATGTTGAACACTTAATTCCATCATAGTCTCGTGCGGGACTTCTCATCTTGTAGCATATTGTGGCACGGTAATCATCATGCTACGAGGGTTTTGGAACGGCATGGCTTGGGTGATTCGTCCTATTAAAACATTCAGGGCAGAAGGTTGTGCGTGCACAAGCGGAACATGCTACAAAGGAAGTCAGAGGTTGTGCGCAGACATCACACCACGCTCGCACAGGCTTAGATCTTCCAGCACCTCTCGTGAGTTGCCGAAACAACTCCGATGGGTCAACAGGCTCGACGTGCATAACGCCGTCAAAAGCGCATTGCACGATTTTGTCGTGCGTCTTCGGGCCGGCTGACGGGAAGTCGTCTTCACGGAAACGGGCAAGGTTGTTATCAGAGCACGTGCAGTGCTCCGTTGATGGTTTTCGGGCCATCTCCGCAACTGGATGCACGGTTTCTTCGCAAAAGTCGTGCTTCTTCGCGGAGATCACACCAGTCACAGGATTTGCATGACCTTCGGCCTCATGCAACGCATTCGTGTTCTTTTCCCTAGCACACTGTGTCACGGCACGTTCCAACCTTGGGGTGGTAGGGGTGTCCAGGCTATTGCATGAATACTGCAGCTGACTCAACGGCGATGCCGTTGCGGTCATTTCTGAAGATTTCATCCCCTGAGGGCTCTCGCACAATCGTTTCGCGAACATCTGTCGCCGCAGGAAATCTCTTTTCCGTTTCGACGGTGACTTTCTGTTCTTGGACCGAGAGCTAGATCGAGGAGCATACTTCCCCTGGGGCGCTAATGGGCTTGTCCATTTCAGCGTAACCGTTGTGAATTCCAAATTCGCATCAATGTTCCAAAATTTGAGAACATGGGTTGTAGCAAGTTCACTCACTGCGCTCCTCAGGATGGCAGGTAAAATATCTTCCATAATGACGTTCCTGTACTCGGTATGTGTCCTGTAGTACGGTTAAACAACTCGGAGCTCGAACTGTGCACAACCTGCTGCAACAACGCCGTCTATCGGAGTGGAGAGAGAGAGAGAGAGAGAGAGAGAGAGAGAGAGAGAGAGAGAGAGAGAGAGAGACAGACAGACAGAGAAAGAGACAGAGAGGTACAAAGAGAGAGAGAGAGAGAGAGAGAGAGAGAGAGAGAGAGGGGGGAGAGAGAGAGACAGGGAGAGAGAGAGGTGAGACAAGGAGAGAGAGGTGAGACGGAGAGAGAGAGAGAGAGAGAGAGAGAGAGAGAGAGAGAGAGAGAGAGAGAGAGAGAGAGAGTATATATCTTATCATTTGCGGGAAACACGGAAAAGATTGAAGATAACTAGGTGTGAAACTGTTTACATCTGTAAAACATGCACGACAAGACTACGTGAAAAATCAACGTAAACAGTGCAAACCATATCGACGAATGTAAAAAGGCACATACGCTCGCACATGTATGTAAAATTCGGCTCTCGGTTCCATACCGTAGTGGATAATGATGTGTAGGTAACTGGTGAGAATACTCATTTACATATGAATACTATTATACATTTGACAGTTTTCTATTATGAGATGTTAAATTTAACAGTGCCACAATATACATGTGTATGCACGATATGTTGAGCTTTATTTGAATTAATCGAATCCAGGCGGGCGTTCGTGACATTTTCAACAAAGATTATACTGTTTGAAAAGTAGTATCAGGTAATCGGCTATTCTGGATTCTGTTTTTGTTGTTGCTGTTGTTGTCTTCTTTTTTTCTCATTGTTTATTCTCTAGAGGCACGCACTTCCAGATTCTTATGGAAAGCTGGCATGTCAGGTTTTTAAAAATCTTTTCTTGTCTTCGCATTTTGCATTATTTGTAATGAAGATTTGAGAGGTCTTGTGTATGACGACTTCAGTCTTGTCAACTTGCCATTCTCTGACTATTTTGTAGGATGATGCACAACGGATGCGAGACAAAACGTAGGTACACTTTGGGGTTGGACGATGTGCGAGGCGCAGTGCCGTGGTTCTATCCCTGGGACGGGAAGAATCTGGGCTTATATAAATATCGTAGGTACACTAGATTTTGCAAACTTCTCTACAAGTTGATTGAAGTTCGAGGGCAAAAATGAGTTCACTGCTTCCTTTCCTGGTGTGCGTTTTGTGTACAAAAAAACCATATATAAGTTATCATCAGTACCTTCAACACTTCCTGTCCAACTGCATTTTCAGTGGATTTGATGGAACAAGACTGAAAAGAATTTATTCTCTTTTTTTGCCTTATGAACACCAAAGATGTAATTTTTGGGGTGTTTAAACCGTAGGAATTGATTCCCCAAAAGTTTTTCTGAAGTCTTTGTTCACATACTCTGCATTGTTGCTCATGTCTGAAAATGCCCTCTTGGAATAAACTCGACAGGATTCCCTCCCTCCCCCCCCCCCCCCCCCCCACCCCCCCCTCCATTTTTTTTCCAGGTGGATGTTTTTCCACTTGAGACCGTGCCACGAGTAACTTCTTTGTCTGTGACATGGAACGGTAAGCAATTTGTAATCCGACAGGACAAAAGAAAACACTTGTATATATATAACCAAAATAACCCACAACAGTGAACAACCAACTACAAGGCACACGATTCAAAATGGCCGTTTGTAGAAGCGTCCATCTAAATGGACAGAAACGAAAGAAATCTGCCATGAAGCACTTCGTGTGTCGAATGCTGATTCATCTTTCAGCGTGCCGTTGTGAATACCATCCAGGTGCGTAGAGGTATGGATGCAAAATAACGGTAATGGTATAGGTTTATGTAGAGACTCATCAACCATTTCTGAGAGGAAATACCATTCAAATTCATACATTCAATTCGATGACACTGGGGGGGGGATATAGATGGAATAAGGAGGGGGGAAGAGGGGAATAGAGATGGAATAAGGAGGGGGGAAGAGGAGAATAGAGATGGAATAAGGAGGGTGTTCAAGGGGTGTGTGTTCGTAGTCTCAGAAGTTAAAATGAACGTCATGTAATCACGCTGTACACACATGCGCGCGGAAGAGACGCGAAACAGTTACCTAATGACGAGATTGACTCGGCTTTTTGGCAGGTGGTTTGCAAACGGAGTGAGGGATAAGGAGAGTCAAAATGGCTGTGGAGGATGTGTGAAAAGTAGGACTGGGAGGTTGTGGTGTGGAGTGGGCGTGGACGGCTAAGTGTGAGAGGAGGAGGTGTGGAGGAGCGAGTGGGGTGGGTGAACAGGAGGTGGACTAATAGCAGTGAGAGTGAGTGTGGGTGCATGGATGTGGAGTGCAGAGGATTAGAGACTGAGAGATAAGTACTTGCGAAGTGGGGAGGGAGTACGCTCTCTGTATGTGTGTGTGTGTGTGTGTGTGTGTGTGTGTGTGTGTGTGGTGTGTGGTGTGTGTGTGTGTGTGTGTGTGTGTGTGTGTGTGTGAGAGAGAGAGAGAGAGAGAGACAGAGAGAGAGAGAGAGAGAGAGAGAGAGAGTGAGTGAGTGAGTGAGTGAGTGAGTGAGTGAGTGAGTGAGTGAGTGAGTGAGTGAGTGAGTGCGAGCGTGCGTGCGTGCGTGCGTGCGTGCGCTGATGTACATGCCTGTACGTATGCGCGCGTGTGTGTGCTGGTATATGTGTATCTATACGCGTGTGTGTTTGTGATGTGTGTGCTTTCATGCGTGTGTGCGTGCGTGTATGCGTGCGTGTGTGTGTGTGTGTGTACGCGCTCGCGCACCGTTCTTACATGACGTTCACACGAATGCACGCTTTGTCCCCCCCCCCCCCCCCCCCCCCCGCCCCCCCCACAACACCACACACACACACACACACACACACAGAAACACACGCGCGCGCGCGCACACACACACACACACACACACACACGCACACACGCACACACACACACACACACACGCACACACACACACACTTTCCCCCCTTTCCACCTTCCGCCTTCCTCCTCGCCCAAAACGACATCGAATTGATTTTGTTCTTCTCTCTCTCTCTCTCTCTCTCTCTCTCTCTCTCTCTCTCTCTCTCTCCTCTCTCTCTCTCTCCATCCTTGATAAATAAAGAATCAATCCATCAATCAATCCCTCTCCCTCCCTCCCTACCCCCCATCCCGGGGGTGTGTGAAAACGGGTGTGTGCGGTTTGTGTGTGTGTGTTTGTGTGTATGCGTGTTCCCGCGCGCACGGGTGTACTCGAATACATGTGTGCATGTGCATGTGTTATGTATCTAAGTGCGTGTGTGTTTGTTACTGTGTACGTATGTGTGCATGTGTGTGTATGTGTGTGCGTGTGTGTGTGTGTGCGCGCGCCTGCGCAACGCGCATGGACAGTGCGTGTGTGCGTCTACGCGCGCGCACTTGTATGGGTATATATGGGAGGGTGTGCGTGTGGGCATATGTTGTGAGAGTGCCTATGTGTGCAAGTCTGCCTGTGTCTGTGTGTATGTGGGTGTGCGTGTCTGTGTGTGTGTTTGTGTGTGTGCGTGTGTGTATGTGCATACATGTGTGTGTGTGTGCGTGTGTGTGAATGTGCGCGCGCGCGCGTGTGTAAAGAGGACGGGTGGTCGAGCAGGTTGGCCGAAAGTAGGCAAGCGAGGGTAAAGCGAGGAGAAAACACTGGGCCAGTGACTGGGGGCACTCAACTGTAAAATGGAGAATTTCCGGATATGGGAGGCGAGAACCAGTGACGGAAACTGACAAAAATAGTGGAGAAAATCGGGAAAACACTGGTGTAGAGGAGGGTCGGGAAAGACAGAGAGCTAGTGACGGAAACTGGGGTGTCCATCGACTGCACACAATAATTAACAGCGATGTAAGGGAGCGGCATGACTGTGGGGTCGCGCTTGGCTGAACATCGGACACACGGTAGCGCTCTGTACTATGCAGACGCGCACCAGCCATCCGCACATATACACAGACAGGTAGGCACACTCAGGTGATACAGACACAGGTAAGCAAGTCACGTACAACGTACAGATCACATACTGGTTCCAGTGGCCATGAGCGGAGAGTGTGTCCGATCCGATCTTGCCTCACCACGACGACAAACAAGGATTCCACAATGTCGTCTGTTCGCAGTTTGTCACCACACCTGTGTCATATCAAAGCGAGGCTGCGGTTCATGCAACTGATCGCGCGCCGAGGCCTATCATGCGTCTGTATGGCCATAACGATGACGCATGCCACAATGGTCGATGTCACGA